>APFE031695362.1:194636-270735 GCA_000404065.3 Pinus taeda | reverse complement strand
TATTTAATATTCAAGAAGCAAAAATGGAGTCTAATACAAAAATGAAGGCCATAAGATTCCCAGAAACCACACCCAGAGATGGTAAAGAATTATTTAACATTAAAGGAACTCTCACAGGAAAAGATGTTATTATTTCTATTTCTCTGGGAGAAGATGCAAATTATATAACACCTAAAATCGCAAACTAACTAGTGATTCCAGAGTCAAATATAACTGAAAAATTAGAATTAGACCTTTTTCGCAATAAAATATATGACATAGCCAATTTACAGTTGAACATTGAAGATTATACATTTGTATCATAATTCTTAGTTCAGACCCTATGGAACAATCAAGGGGACATTATTTTGGGTTTACCTTGGGTGGAAACTCTAGGTTCCTTTATTCTAAATACTAAGAAAAGGTTTTTAACATTTTCTTACATGAAGAAGAAAATAACGCTCCAAGATTTTACACTAAAACCAAATTTAGCAACACTAGAAGATATCTCAGATATTTCAAAAGTAATATTTCAAGAAGGTAAAAATGTATTACAAAATATGCAAAAAGAAATTGACAAAATCAATGTTGACAAAAATGCAGAAGTTCTCAATTTAAAAACCATAGCGAAAAATTGCTGACAGAAATTAAGAAACTTAACAAGGATAAGAAGTCATTAGAAAGCCCGGTCCAACAACTTGTCAAGAAGGAAGCATCAAATGTAGGAATTCAAGTTGATGACAAAACAACAAATATCGATTCAGTGAATGTCACAACTCAGGAAGAAAATGAGCAAGTTGAAGAAAACACGCACTTGGATGTTGCAGTTCAAACAATGAACATCCCCAGTGAATGTTTCACAACCAACTCAACAACATCTTCGCCAGAAGAAAATATAAAAATTGGCACATGCCCAGTAAGGAAAAATCAAACAAAAAAGGTCCCATATAGACATCCAAATCATGAGAATAGACGAATCAACCATGCTACATATTTGAACCAGTCAGAACCAAAACAACAAACTAATATTCCAAAAAAGAATAATGTAACCTCAACCGAGTGCTACGAGGACAAGTCGTTACAAAGTTTTAGTGATCAGAATGCTATACAGAAGATTAGTCTAGGATGGTCTGATCCCTTCTCAGTGCGACAATTTTGTTTGTCACTAAGAAGATCATATTGGCTTGTATCAACGAAGATGACTGTTCCAAGAGATCAAGCCTTTTTTCATCGACAAGCTTTGAGGACAAAGCTTTTTGAGGAAGGAGGCAATGTAACGAATAAAATATATAAATAATATAAATATAATGTAAAAGATAATAATCATAAATAATAGTTAGTTAAAGCTAGTAATTAGGTTGAAGAGGCATGTCTAATAGGACATGACTCTTCATGAAGAGACATTTGCTTGGTATATAAGCAAGCCTCTCGTTTTCATTTGTAAATCATCATTCATTCTTATTCACATATTTAATATATTATTTATATCCTTAATGGATAATTTCATATTCCAAGTCTTTTGGAGTAATTAATCTTTAGAAGGAACTTTGTTCACTTCATTGTTCGGGAAAGAGCGAAGAAGCTAATGCAGTGGAGGGGTGGTTTTCTAGCAAAGAGCAGGTTTTCGGCCAACATTAGTAGTGGTAAGCTGTATTGTGAGCTAGGCTCTGAATCCAGCAAGAGGAGGACACGTAGCAGTGGCAGACGGTGGGGAAACCGCTTTACCAGGCGGCTAACCCACGGATGCGTTATTAACCCGAATCACATGGGCATTGTCGGATCTATCCAAAACAGATCAATGGTGGATATCCAACATGCAGGTTGGCAGATCGGAGTTCAGAGATCGGTAGAGACAAGAGCTTCTGCGACGGGCCGACGGATGCGGACCCGATGTGGTATTGAGCCCGAGCCTATAAAGCCTGAAGTCCGAAAAGGGAGAGAACTGTCGGATCAAAACAAAATTGACCAACGAGGGAAGTTCATTACAAAAGTTGACCAATCGGGATTTGGGCTGGGTAGAGCCAAGAGCTCTACGAAAGACCGACGAACACAGAGCCGAAATGGTTATGCACAGGAGTCCAAAAATTTTGAAGTCCACCAGCTTGAATCGCATATTGGCAGCAGTGGTGGAGTGTCGCAAAGAGAATCGAGGAATGTGTCGAACCCCAATGCTAATAAAGGTGGAACCTTGATAAAAGAGCCAAGACAGAAATACGGCGGCAAGGAACACTTTGCGGGAAATCTCTTCATAACGTTTTCCAAGAGCTTTTTGGAGGGTCGATGGCGCGAACCCGAATAGACTATGCATAAGAACCTAAGAAATCTAAAGTCCATCGTCACATATCGGTCACAGTGGTGGAGGGTTGCAAAGAGACCTGAGGCTGAGCCGATGCCAATAAAGGTGATACCTCGAGTTTTGAGCCAAGACTGTACTATGGCGGAAAACAAGAAGTAATCACCGATGAAAGGTTTTATGGGAGATTAATATATATTCAATTTTAGAAGGCTCGAGTATAAAGAGACCTTATCTTTCAGGGGTCCGTCGCATCGCAAAAAGCCTAGGTCAGCGACCGGATACCGCAGACAACTTTCCTCCGATGCGATCGCTTAGGGATCACTTATGCACCATTAAGTTCCAAAACCTTAAAGGTTTGTTACAAGTAAAAAGGCATATAGAGCTGGAAAATCCTTGCAATTTCGGTTGATTAGGCCACGACCCAACTGTTGACCCATAATATATTAAATGTTCTAGTTAAAAAAAAATATGAAGTTTAACCTAACATATTATAAAATAAAATAACAATTATATCTATATATATATATAATTGTAAATATTTATTAAGTAAAATAGCATGTAATATCATAAATAATTATTATTTATAAGTTAAGTATAAAACACACAAATATAAAATATTAATATAAAATATAAAATATATGTAATAAAAATAAAGAAAACAACTTTATGGATGAGAATGAATAATAAGAGAATGTTAATTTATAGAATTTTACTAATAAATAATAATAACTAATTATTAGTAATACATTGTTGCTTTGGGAGGTTTAAACAAAAGCTGAAAGTAATATAAACCCCTTATGGTATGGGGATGATGTAAACATTTAAAAGTTGGCTCAATTAAAGATAAAAGGTTAAAGTAATAAAATAATAAAATTCAGTTTGTTATATTTTTTGTTTTGTTATTGACTTGTGAACAAATTTTTTTATAATACCATGGGCTAATACCATGGTTTAACAATACTACATGCCTGAAAACCATAACTTATTTCACAATCAAAATATTTTATAACAATATGACAAGATTCTTAACCATGGATATTCACCCTACCTTTATCATGGATATTATTAACTTGTAAATGAGCTTTGTTACAATACCATGGGCCAATACCATGGCTTATCAATACCAAATAACCCAAAAAACATAACTTGTTTCACAATCAAAATATTTTATAACAATGTGATGAGATTATTAACTATGAATATTCACCCCCCACTTTACCATGGATAATATTAACTTGGAAATAGGATTTGTTACAATACCATAGCTTATCAATACCACATGCTCAAAAACCCTAACTTATTTCGCAATCAAAATATTTTATAAATATTTTAATTTTAAAACATTTTTTTAATTAAATCTAAAAGGGAAAAGGTTATAATCCCTTTATCCTCACGAACGAACACTAAAAATATTCCATATAAAGTAATCAAGTTTTAATAAAATAAAATGAGAAATACTTTTATATTTAAAGATGTGAAATTTGTATAATATAAATAATATTATTAAGAACCAGCATAGATCCATCTTAACTAAAGATAAGTGATGAGAGCAAGCAAAGTGAGTAACAATGATAAAGGAAAGATAATGTGTGATTCTTTTAAGTTTTTCATTATTGTATTTACTTGACATGAGTAATCGAGAATATAAGTTTGATATTTGACCACTGATTGAGTTGTTTTAATTTAGATACTTTCTTAAACACAATACAATGGAATAAAATTTAAAAGAGAGAGGGGAAGGGGAGAGGGAGAGGGAGATAGTGAGAGGGGAGGGGGAGAGAATATAAGTTTGATATTTGACAACTGATTGAGTTGTTTTAATTTAGATACTTTCTTAAACACAATACAATGGAATCAAATTTAAAAGAGAGAGGGGAAGGGGAGAGGGAGAGGTAGATAGTGAGAGGGGAGGGGGAGAGAGAGATACGGACAGAGCAGGGAGAGAGAGAGATAGATACAGAGAGGGAGTGTGTATGTTTGAAGGCGAGATAGAGAGAAAGAATAAGAAAGAGACACATATATACAAATATAGATATTATATAATATTATATAATATTATATAACGAGCTTATATCCATCTTAACCCTAGATCTATCAAACATCGAGAGGGACCAAATCTCTCTAGGTTCAAACATTTCCTCAAGTTTTACACTCAACAAAGAGGTTTGCACCTTGGGATATTTGATCCCTCTCTACGCTTGATAGATCTAGGGTTAAGATGGATATAGGTTGGTTAGATCTAGGTTTAAGATGGATCTAGGCTGAAAATTATTTTGATATGTAGTGAAGTCTAACTAATGTTCTTGTAATAGAGAAATAAAAAACACAACATGCTCTCATGAAAAAGGGAAAAATGCTCGTTGTTAGATATCAATCAACGTATACATGGTTATGTTTGGTGTGTTAAAGTTTATATTGTCTCAGATAGCAAGCTTGGAGGAAATTTCATGCCTTTCAACCATTGTAGCCACCATGTCTTTTGCATACTCTTCTACTGGGCTAGCTCTTAGCATAAAAAAAAATTGCAGTTTTTCCTTCTTATCCATATCTCTCTTTGTATTTTCTCATCCAATTTAACTACAACTATGGACATGGTATTTTATGATTCAACTACGAATGAGAAGTACATTGACTAATATAAACTCAATCTAAGGATCCATGCAGATAGAAAGCATCTATATGCAACCCTAACCAGAGTCCTTATTGCTAAATTTTCGTTAACAAAGAACACATGGTATCTTCCAATCATTGGGCAACATTCCATTTTCCTACTCGTTCTCCACAGTTTTGATTGAAAAGAGACAAGTGTTAGCCATGTTATTTCCTTTCATGCACCTAGTAAATGTTCATAAATTTCCTCTTGTTGACTTTTCAATTATGCAGTGTATAGGATACCCTCAAATCTCTGCCACCAAAGAACAAAATGGAAAACGTGATAACTATGGTATTTGTGGAAATCCCAGTTATATTATTCCCTATTCAGAGAATTCAGAATCCAAAAAGTTAGTTACTTATTTGCCCTTACTATTTTGATATGGTTCTTGTTTATTGCCTTCATTGGAATCTTGAATATAGCAAGGCATGATACAAACATCTTCAAATATTTCTATCCCAAAAAATATCTTTGATTACTTTGGAAGAAAACAAAAACAACATTGGATTTTACTGAGGAATAGTTCTATGCATAACATGTAGTATGCTTCCAACCACCTAAAGAATTTTTTTAGAGACTATCAAACACAATCTTCATTGGTAACATTAACTATGTTACATGGAAACAATTATTTAGAAATCACCAAACCTAGTCTTCATTCTAGCTTCATGTAACTAGAATGAAAAGATTTATTTAGACGTTAACAAATCTAGTCTTTATTGCTAATGTTAAGTAGGTAGCACGCAAGAACTGAAGCTACAATTTCATATTTGAGTCATTTTTCATTCTCATGTGTACTTGAGACATTAGCATAAATTGATTGAGCCTAACAGGGATATAATGAATATATGTTACTGCTAGTGTTGTTTTTGCTTAGAAATCAAAATCCGATGTTTGTTCATTCCATGACCCATGTTGTGGTATTTTTTGATATGAAAACTTTAATTTAAAAATTCACAGCATCATTTGCATTCTTTTTGTCAGGTTTACAAGAACCATTTTTCCTTTTGTGGATCACAAAGCCAATAAAAGCAAAAGACCCTGAATATTTTTTCTTTTTCTTTTTTGAAGACTTAGGTTGCAGTTCGAATCCATAAATATTTTGTAAATAAAATTATAACCTCCCGACCTTCTGAACATCCAACTAGCAAGTAAGAATGATTTTGGAATTTTTTTATAAATAATTGGACCACACAATTGCCCGACTCTCCACTCTTTTTAATAATAATTCGACCACATGCCCGACTATCCACTCTTTTTAATAATAATTCGACCACATGCCCGACTCTCCAACTACTCAACCTAATGACAACACTCGACTATGGGATAGTAAGGGTCATGACAGAATAAGTCAATCATAAAATAAATAAAAATGTTGACTTCCTCACCTCTCGACTATACAATCATCCCAATAAAATATATTTTTACTCGATTTATGTGTAGTGCGGTTTTTATATAGATTTTTGAATTTTCCCATTTCACATTCAATTATTTCTTTGTTAAATCAATAATAGATTTCCTCATGCTTTCTTGATTCACAAAAAGAAAAATGGTTGGCCTGCTTACGAGAAATTAATGAACACGTTTAGTTGTGATTTTCCTGTATTTTTAAACCAAATTTTAAGATTTTAGAGTATTTTCCCTACATGTTGTTTTCTTAAGTTTGGTTTGAAGAAACATTGTTTAGTTGTTTTCCCTGCATGTTGTTTTCTTAAGTTTGTTTCGAAGAAACATTGTTTAGTTGTGATTTTCCCGTATTTTTAAACCAAATTTTAAGATTTTAGAGTGTTTTCCCTATGCTGTTTTCTTAAGTTTGGTTTGAAGAACATTGAATTAAGGAAATATAGTACCAATTTCGAAACATTATGTATAACCAAAATATCATTTTACAAATTCCTAAATTCAATTTCAAATTTTAAATAAGGAAAACACATATATATTTTGTTAATGTTCACAGACCATTAAATGCGAAAAAGCAAAAAATCTCCACCACCAAAGAAACAAAGGAAGAAAATTAGGTAACATATGATCTGCTACCAGGGCAAGTCAGGTTGAAACCATAGAGAATTTGTTGTTGGTAACCTAGTCCTCAAATTGGATAAAAGTCATAAAGAGAAAGCTAAGCATTCTAAGTTTAAAAATCTTTGGATAGTTCATTTTCAAATGTTATCAAAGCTTGGTGCATCAAATTAGATTCTTCAAACATTAAAATGCCAAGTAGAAAATTTAGCAGTAAATGGGGAAAATCTTGAAAAAATTTATTAATAAATTGAATAATAAATCCCAATGAACAGCATTAATATATTCCATTTTAACAAGGATAATTGGTATCTTTTAAAAAATATTTTTTATTATTATTATTATTTTCAAAATTTGTATACATATCTTTCTTAAATTTATTTCTTTAGTTGTAGAATTACACACTATACTTACATACCTGAAGGATATCATTTTTACCATATATTATCTTATATTATAAAATAAGAAGTTAAAGGACAAAGGATTCTTAAGATATCATAATTCCAAAATACTTAATGTTATTTTAACTCTTGCTTAAATTTCCATCACTATGGAAAATGATAGATTAGCTATTTTATGTTATAAAAGTTCCATCATCTTCAAATTATTTGAAAAAAAATGTCAAATTGTCTAAAAAAAAATGAATAATATGATACATAATTCGAGTTTATTTTAATCCATCAAAGTATTTGTTCCAAGCAAGTGTCTTAAAAACCTTGCTTCTATGACTATGACTTCACTATATATGATAAATGTCAAAATCAATTATAAGCTAAAAAGTGAGAACATTAAGTTTTACCTTAAAAGCAAAATGAATAAACCCATCAGGCTATGAACTCGCAGTGGGTCGATGTTTCTAATCCAACTAAAATGGATATTGGCATTCACCAAAAGTGATGCAATTTAAAGTTTTAGAGAGAGATATTATAACACAAGGTACATAAAACTTTGGCCAGTATTAAAATGTTAAACTTAGTGTTTATAATTTCAGATGATGATTGAATTAGAATATTCTAAGAAATACAAATAAATTAATTATTCCACTTTTAATGCATACAAGTTTCATTCTCTTCATTAGTACTTCTAGTCTAATTGTTGGTACCATTGACACTTTATCAAGTATCTTAGTGATAGACCATAATTTAGAAGAAAATTCTAAAAACTTCATTTAATCTTAACTTATTATTTTAAACTTGACAAATATAATTGCTTATTCGAGTGTGTCACCATTTTTTCTTAGATCTACAACAAACCTCTTTTGTTCTGTACATAAGATAATGAATAAAAACGAAAGGCCTTAAATTAAATTTTCTTTTTTTGAAAGCTTAACTCGAAGACCGAATTCGTAAAGTATCTGTAAATAAAATTATAATTTCCCGGTTACCCATTGTTCTGACCACCCGACTAGCAAGTATGACCGACTACCAAAATCTTTATAAATAGTCCACTCTATTATCCGACTGCCCAACCGCCCCACTACCCTACTACCCAACCTAAAGACAAGACCTAACTATGGTATAGTCGGAGTCAGGATACAACAAATCAATCGTAAAATAAAATTAAAAAAATGCCTAATTGTTGGACTGTTGACCCCCAACGTTATGATCACCCGAATAAGATATTATTTTTCTTTATTTGCGTGTAGTTTGCTTTTTAATAAAGATTTTCAAATTTTTTCATTTCAAGTTCAATTTATTATTTGTTAAATCAATAATAATTTTTCTAATGCTTTCTCGATTCGCGAAAAGAAAAACAATTGGCCGGTTTATAGGGAAATTAATGAACACGTTCAATTGCGATTTTCTCATAATTCTAAACAGAATTTCAAGCTTTTAGGGTCTTTTGCCAGCATGCTCTTGTCTTAAGTCTTGTTCGAAGAAAAATTGAATTAAGAAAACACTATACCAGTTTCAAAAAATTATGTGTAAGCATAATATTATTTTAGAAACTCCTTAATTCAATTTCAAATTTTAAATAAGGAAAATTTATATATGATATGTTACTGTCTACAGGTCATAAAATAGGAAAAAAGGAAAATCTTCAGCAACAAAGCAATAAATGGAGCTAATTAGGGAAAAGATTAAGGAGATAGATGATCCACTATCAAAGTATGTCAAATTCAACGCATTCCTCATCTCAGTTTCAACTTACGAAACACAAAAAACTGGTACGATGACCTGGGAGAAGATATTGAATTCTTTGAGAAAAGAGAATGGTTAAAAAACACAAGAACTATTGAAATAAAGAACAGTCGGTTTGAAGCGATCAGAGAAACATAGTTACATAAAGTAATAGCTAAAGCCAAATTTTTCCCAATTATGACATAATTTCATGGATTTTCTCTCATGCTGATATTAAAACCCGAACAATATCAGACCATCAAGAAATTGTTATAGCCTCCTAGAAATTTGAAGTCTTATCAGCCATATACAAGCTCAGTCCCTCGGAAATCCACCTTAACTTTGACTTCGTTAATAAGTTTCAAAGTATTGTCTTGAAGAAATGTCAAGAAAATTATGATATATTAATTGAAGACTGGTTGAGAGAAGAAGAGCAATGTTTCAAGCTCAAAGCGAAAAAGGAATATCCCATAACTATTTTTAAGAAGCCTATTAGATTTCTGATTGAAATGCTAACCAGATTATATGGGGAACAATATCCTAAGCATTGCAAAATTAAACGGATCCCAATAATCCATATCATTTTGAATGAGGGGAAACGCCTAAATTGGGCTGACATTTTGTCGGAGAATATCACAGATTCATTAAAATTGTCATTTTCATCTCCTCCTGGGTTCAAACATATTTTATGTATGCCTGCCTATTTGACATATGTTGTTATTGCCTCAGTTCCATTCCCACTCATGAAATGGAATTGCCTGTCTGACTAGCAACTACCAATTCAAAATTATGCTTGTGTTCGATGGGAATCTAATTTTAAGTACCATTTTTATGATATTTTCCATTATGTTTTGATTCCTTTCCATCAAACCATGTTTGGAACAACACCTCCCAAAACAAGTCAAAGTTTGAAACAAGGCCTAGAATAAATAGGTCATTGGTTTGTTGAGGAATTATTTTCCTACGTCAGAGTTTTTGGAAGTGAAGTTGGTCCCCACCTTCTGCCCTGATATATCCGAGAAATAATTTCTTTGAGAGAAGTGGCTTGATGCAGGAGCATCCAACTCATAGTGATGAGGCAGAAAGACTCCAACCAGGTTCACAAGTGGGAAACTGAATTGTTAAATTCTGCTGAAGATAATTTTTCTTTTTACTTTATTTTACAAGTCAACAACAGTTAGATGGTTTACTTTTCCAGTTAGGATTACTGTTAGTTTCATTATCGATTTAAGGGTAGTTTCTGTAATTAGGAAAAATAACTCTTAACTATTTTACAAGTCTTGAAATGTTCAAGCAATTATGGTTACAAATAGGAACAGAAGTATGTAACTATCTTTGTAACAGAAAGAAACAAACTACAAGCCTTAACTGAAGACAGAGGCTATAAAAGCCAAACATACATGTAAAGAAAGAGTCTTTTTTAGTCAAGCGGAGAACAAGTTGAGTAAATTGAATAACAGATTTATCAAGCATTCAAGAGTACTAGAAGAGTACTGTCCATCTATCTTATTGCCTAAATTATTAATTGATATCTCATACTTAATTAATAGAACTTTACATTACTGTAAACTAAACATAGTATCATGGCTGTTGTACGAGTTGAAATCATTACCAAACAAGCACACGGAGATATAGTTGAAGGAGAATGAGTACGCATAGTTAATCGAGACCAGCAAATAGATAAGGAGTCCAGTAAACAAATCGAATGCCAGCAACGTAACAAAACCGCAATCGAAGAGTTACAGGTACCAACTAATACATTTTCTTCCTTTCATAATAAAAACAATTTGCATTTATATTGTCCAGAGATAACATTTCATAGTCAAAACCGAAAGGGCCGAGTTCCCTTATACGCTATAGAGACTGATACAGTCGTAACAAGGCCAAAGCTTGCTAAAAAAGAACCACAAACAAGTATCAAACATAAAACCCTCGTTAGGGTTTGAACACAGGTTCGAGACAAGGCTACTTTGAAGTCGCGTTCCAACACAAGGAACTCACCCCAGAATGACAACGGCGGACATAAACCACACCAGAATCAAACAGTAAACCAACAAACGAGTCGTATTCAAAACAGAGACCACTAGAAAGCAGGACAATATAGGTTACAGTCCTACCCATTTTCACGCTACCAAACATATTTGAATACAGGGACGTGCGCCATCCAGGCCACCAGAGTAGACCTGCAAAAGGACAAGCGAAAGTGAGCTTACAACGTCACAAAACCTGAGGGGACGAAACCCTCGAAAGAAATTAAACCAACATTACAGAAATCTAAAGAAGTGAAAGAGAAGAAACCCTCACCTGGAGAACACGTGAGGAGAAACCATACTGTCAAACCAGGGAATGCCGCCGGAAACTGGAGACCAGAGGAGTAGCTTGGGGTTAGACCCAGAACAAGTAAAACACAGACATTGAATCAAAGAAGGACTATTTACCTGTAGCTCAGATTGAACGAGCTTTTCCATTGTTCCTGTACGCTCAACCACGAACAACACAACGTTACCAGAAAATTCATAAACCCAGGAAACCCTACCAAACCAGATTCGGAAGCAAAGGACCAGAAGACCAACAGTATGTGCAGGGACGGGTAACAAAAGCCAAATACCAGAGTTGAGACAAATTAAATTCGAAAACCAGACATTTTATAAGCAACCATTCGTTACAGCAACCACTACCAGCATGCAGAGCTCGATTCCCTATAGCAAAACAGAGTAACAGAGCGGAAGAATCACTTACCAGAGATTGGACGCAGAAGCTGAGCAAGAAGGCCACAGAGCCGAACAACCTTGTTGCAAACAGGCCGACAAACAAACAAATGCGCAGAGAAAGCCTCAACCCATAACTAGAGCAAGCTCAAATACAACCAACAGCCATGAAATCGTAATCCAGAGCCAACAGAAACAGGATACAGCACCCTCACCATTCTTCCATACGCAGAGCTCGAAACCCTCAGAACCAACAGTAACAATGAAAAAGAACAATCGAGAAATCGCATAAGGTTAGGGTTAACATCATTTTCCAAGGCAGAAGGACTGTCGCATTTACAACCTCAGTTAATGCACAACTACCAACTATAGAACGCGGGAAATACAATCGCCACGTAAACAACCAAGTGTAACCTTAAAAGTGCAAAGGGTTACGCCAAGTGGGCTAGGCCCCATCAGAGTGGTATCAGAGCAGTTTGAGTTGAAAAGATTTGGGAGAAATGGATATAGGCAGACGAGGACGAGGCAGAGGTGCCCGTAGAATGGCAGATGAGGCGTTAAGGGAAGAACTCAGAATTCTTACTGCTCGATTGGAAGCAGTAGAGGCAGGCAGAAGGAGAGATCCAGAGTTAGGTGATGTGAGTGACGAAGAAGTGGAAGCAACAACAGATGGGGCTGAAGGTGACTCACCAGAAGTGAGGTTATTGAAGTCTGTATTATTGTCAAATAGTAAACCAAAACCAGAATTACCAACCTACGATGGCAGTTTATCGATTGATGTAGTATTAGATTGGATTAGTGAGATGGACAAGTACTTTGAATGCGAAGAAATTAGTGAAGACCATAGGGTCAGGTTTGCAGCGACAAAGCTGAAAGGACACGCAACCCTGTGGTGGGACAGTGTCCAGAATGAGAGGAAGAGGTTGAACAAGCCTCCGATAAAGACTTGGGCAAGGATGGTAGCTAAATTGAAGGGCAGATTTCTGCCAAGAGATTATCAAATTGCGTTACATAGGCAAGTTCAGAACTTGAGACAGAGAGGTCTGACGGTGAAAGAATATATGGAGGAATTTTATCGAGTAAACTTGCGAGCAGGATATACAGAGGATACAGCAGAGAGGACAGCCAGATATGTGAATGGGCTGAGGATGGAGATTTTAGACGAAATAAGTATTCTGTCTCCCAACAATACGGAGGAGGCATATCAGAGTGTAGTTAAAGCAGAGGAAAAGCTTAACCGAAGACAGAATGCCCGGAGAGGACGAGGGTCTAACAGAGGAAGAGGCCAGTCCTATGGCAGGGGCCGAACTGCCAGCAACAACGAAGAAGCCAGCAGTTCGAGGACTTCAGGAACAACAGAAAAAGGAGATGGAACGAGGGGTGGCAGATCGTTTCAGCGCGGCAGAGGAAATGGCTGTGGAAGGGGAACTGGATACCAGTGTTACAGATGCCACAAGTGGGGGCACCGCTCTTTTGAGTGCCCAGAAACAGATTCAACTGGACAGCGAGGCGCATATGTGGCGCAACCAGAGGAAGCAGCAGCACCTCCTCAAGAGGCAAAAAATGCCCCAGAAACAGGAGAAGCTTTAGTGCTGCATAAGGTGTTGGTGAAGCCAGTTGATGAGAGTATTGAACAGACACAATGGAAAGCTCTGTTCAGAACAGTTTGTAAATCGCAAGGTAAGTGCTGTAAAATGATAATTGATAGCAGAAGTACTGACAATTTGGTGTCAGTCGAGATGGTGGAGAAGTTAGGACTGAAACGTCTGAAACACCCCACTCCATATCGAGTTTCATGGTTACAGAAAGGACACCAGTTGCTAGTGGATGAGCAGAGTGAAGTGGAATTTCAGATAGGACGTTATAAGGACAAAATTATCTGCGACATTATGCCAATGGACGTGTGCCACATCTTATTGGGCAGACCTTGGTAATATGACAGAAAAGTGACACATGACGGGGTATTGAATTGTTATAAGTTTGAAAAAGACGGGGTTAAGCATACCCTTGTGCCTATCAGAGAGGAGAAAGAGGCAGTTGAAGGAAATGAACCAAAGGCGTTGCTTATGAACGGAAAACAATTTTTGAAGCAGGTTGAAAACAGTGAGATGAATTATGCTGTAGTGAGAAAGACAAGGACAATTTTGTTACACGCAGAAATCACAGATTTGCCTATAGAAATACAACAGATGTTGGAAGAATTTACAGATATAGTAGTAGACGACTTGCCGGATAAGTTACCTCCCAAGAGGAGCATTAGTCACCACATTGATTTCATACCAGGAGCCAGCTTACCGAATAAGGCAGCTTATCGAATGAGCCCCAAGGATAATGAAGAAATCAGAAAATAGGTGCAGGGGCTATTGGACAAAGGATTGATCAGGGAGAGTTTGAGCCCGTGTGTTGTACCAACAGTTCTCGCCCCCAAAAAAGGAGGAGAATGGCGGATGTGCACTGATTCCAGGGCCATCAATAAAATCACCATACGGTACAGATTTCTGTTACCGCGCATGGATGATATGATGGACTGTTTGAGTGGGGCAGCTTACTTTTCTAAGATAGATTTAAAAAGTGGATATCACCAGATTCGGATACGTGAAGGAGATGAATGGAAGACAACTTTTAAAACAAATGAGGGCCTATATGAATGGCTGGTCATGTCGTTCGGGTTGAGCAATGCGCCCAGCACCTTCATGAGACTCATGAATGAGATGCTAAAGGAGTATATTGGGAAATTTGTAATTGTTTATTTGGATGACATACTTATTTTCAGTAAGACACGAGAAGAACACTTCCGGCATGTGCGTAAAGTGTTAGAGAAGCTACAGCAGAACAAATTGTTGATAAATTTGAAGAAGTGTACGTTTTTACAGAGAGAACTAATTTATCTGGGATTTGTGATAGCAGAGAACGAATTAAAGATGGATCCGGAGAAAGTGACAGCAATCATAAATTGGCCGTCACCGAAGAATTTGTTTGAGGTACGTAGCTTTCACAGATTAGCGAGTTTTTACAGGAAGTTTATTAGAGATTTCAGCAGAATCTGTGCTCCTATGTTGGAGACCATCAAAAAGGCCAGTCAACCTTTTCGATGGATAGAAGCAACAGAAAAGAGCTTTCAGCTATTGAAGAGGAAAATAACAGAAAGACCGATTCTCAAGCTACCAGACTTTCAAAAACTATTTCAGGTACGTTGTGATGCTAGTGGTCATTCATTACATGAATTCAAGGGTCCCAGTATGGTACATCGATCCCCTTGCAAGTATTACTCAGCCAGGAGGACAGGCCAGTGGCATTCTTCAGTGAAAAATTGAATGAGAGTACGCAGAAGTACTCCTCATACGATAAGGGATTCTACACAGTAGTACAGGCGCTAAGACACTAGAGGCATTACTTGTTGGGAAACGAGTTCGTGCTATTCTCAGATAATTCTGCATTACAGTATGTAATGCAGCAACATAAACTTAATCATAAGCATGCCAAATGGGTGGAGTACTTATAGAGTTTTAATTTTGTACTGAAGCATATCAGTGGGCAAGCGAATAAGGTAGCCGACGCATTGAGCAGAAAAGCTTTATTATTGCAGGAAAGCACTGTGCAGGTTTTGGGCTTTGAACATTTACGGGATCTTTATAAGACAAACACAGATTTCAGAGAAGCCTATGAGGGGTGCCAAAATCCATTAATACGAGGAAACAGTCCTTGGTTGGACTATAACATATAGGAGAAATTGCTTTTCAAGGGAGGACAACTGTGTATCCCCAGCTGTTCTATGAGGGAGAATATCATTCGTGAAAAACACAGTGGGGGATTGGCTGGACACTTTGGTATTGACAAGACTTTGGAGCAACTTAGTCACTTTTATTTTTGGCCAAGAATGAGACGGGATGTACAACGTTTTGTGGCTAAGTGTAAGGTGTGTCAACTAGCGAAAAGACATAGCCAGAACACAGGACTGTACACGCCATTTCCTATTCCAGGCAGACCTTGGGATTCAGTGAGTTTAGATTTTGTATTGGGACTGCCAAAAACGCAGAAAGGATATGATTCGGTAATGGTGGTAGTAGATAGTTTCTCGAAAATGGCACATTTTGTACCTTGTCGGAAAACTAGTGATGCCACTTACGTGGCCCACTTGTTTTTTAATGAGATTGTCCGATTACATGGGTTACCAACAACCATCCTATCAGACAGAGACGTAAAGTTCACGGGACATTTTTGGCGTACCTTATGGAAAAAGATGAACACCCAATTAAGCTACAGTTCTGCTTACCATCCACAGATCGATGGGCAAACAGAATTTGTGAACAGAAGTCTAGGAAATCTGTTACGCAGCTTAGTCGGAGGAAATTCTAGAATGTGGGACCAAGTGCTGGTGCAAGCAGAGTTTGCTTACAACGATTCGCCGAATTGTAGCACGGGTCTCAGTCCTTTCCAGATTCTTTATGGCACCTCGAGGAGTACATGAGCTTCGGGATCTTGGTTTACAGGAACAACGGAGTGCGAATGGAGAAGATTTTGCAAATGCAATGAGGGATTTACATGAACAGGTAAAGGCAAAGTTACAGGACAACAGCTCGAAGTATAAGGAACATGCAGATTTGAAGAGAAGAGAAGTTCATTTTGAGGTAGGAGATGATGTTCTGGTACAATTACGCAAGGAGCGGTTTCCTAAAGGTACGTACAACAAACTGAAATACAAGAAGATAGGGCCTTGCAAGATCTTGCGGAAGTTTTCAGCGAATGCCTACGAAATACAATTACCACCTGGAGTAGGCATATCACCTATCTTCAATGTGGCAGATTTGTTTCCGTATACAGGCGAACTGTTGGAAGGAAGGAAGGATGAACCCGGACAATCCACGCGGAACACCCAGGAAGACAAAGACAGTTGGAAGAAACAGATGCCTTATGTCCAACCTCCTGAGATCGAAGGCATCCTCGAAACTCAGGTAGTTAGGCGTACTCGGCGGAAAAATTATTTTCAGTACCTGGTCAAGTGGAAGAACCGTCCGATTGAGGACAGCTCATGGCTTGATGCCAGGCAGATTGAATGAACAGGGACATCAGTGGAGGAGCTCATGAACCGGAGTCATGATCTTTTCTCACCCCGGGAGCCTGATGCAGGAGCATCCAGCTCACAGTGACGAGGCAAAAAGACTCCAACTAGGTTCACAAGCGGGAAACTGAATTGTTAAATTATGCTAAAGATAATTTTTCTTTTTACTTTATTTTACAAGTCAGCAACAGTTAGATGGTTTACTTTTCCAGTTAGGATTACTGTTCGTTTCATTATCGATTTAAGGGTAGTTTCTGTAATTAGGAAAAATAACTCTTAACTGTTTTACAAGTCTTGAAATGTTCAAACAATTATGGTTACAAATAGGAACAGAAGTATGTAACTGTCTTTGTAACATAAAGAAACAAACTGCAAGCCTTAACTGAAGACAGAGGCTATAAAAGCCAAACATACATGTAAAGAAAGAGTCTTTTTTTAGTCAAGCGGAGAACAAGTTGAGTAAATTGAATAACAGATTTATCAAGCATTCAAGAGTACTAGAAGAGTAGTGTCCATCTATCTTATTGCCTAAATTATTAATTGATCTCTCATACTTAATTAATAGAACTTTACATTACTGTAAACTAAACATAGTATCATGGTTGTTGTACGAGTATGAACTGTAATTGAAATCATTACCAAACAAGCACACGGAGATATAGTTGAAGGAGAATGAGTACGCACAGTTAATCGAGACCAACAAACAGATAAGGAGTCCAGTAAACAAATCGAATGCCAACAACGTAACAAAACCGCAATCGAAGAGTTACAGGTACCAACTAATACATTTTCTTCCTTTCATAATAAAAATGATTTGCATTTATATTGTCCAGAGATAACATTTTATAGTCAAAACCAAAAGGGCTGAGTTCCCTTATACGCTACAGAGACTGATACAGTCGTAACAAGGCCAAAGCTTGCTCAAAAAGAACCACAAACAAGTATCAAACATAAAACCCTCGTTAGGGTTTGAACACAGGTTCGAGACAAGGCTACATTGAAGCCGCGTTCCAACACAAGGAACTCACCCCAGAATGACAACGGCGGACATAAACGACACCAGAATCAAATAGTAAACCAACAAACGAGCCGTATTTAGAACAAAGACCGCTAGACAGCAGGACAATATAGGTTACAGGCCTACCCATTTTCACGCTACCAAACATATTTGAATACAGGGACGTGCGCCATCCAGGCCACCAGAGTAGACCTGCAAAAGGACAAGCGAAAGTGAGCTTACAGCTTCACAAAACCTGAGGGGACGAAACCCTCGAAAGAAATTAAACCAACATTACAGAAATCTAAAGAAGTGAAAGAGGAGAAACCCTCACCTGGAGAACGCGTGAGGAGAAACCATACTGTCAAACCAGGGAACGCCGTCGGAAACTGGAGACCAGAGGAGCAGCTTGGGGTTAGACCCAGAACAAGTAAAACACAGACATTGAATCAAAGAAGGACTATTTACCTGTAGCCGAGATTGAACGAGCTTTTCCATTGTTCCTGTACGCTCAACCACGAACAGCACAAAATTACCAGAAAATTCATAAACCCAGGAAACCCTACCAAACCAGATTTGGAAGCAAAGGAACAAAAGACCAACAGTATGTGCAGGGACGGGTAACAAAAGCCAAATACCAGAGTTGAGACAAATTAAATTCGAAAACCAGACATTTTATAAGCAACCATTCGTTACAACAACCACTACCAGCATGCAGAGCTCGATTCCCTATAGCAAAACAGAGTAACAGAGCGGAAGAATCACTTACCAGAGATTGGACGCAGAAGCTGAGCAAGAAGGCCACAGAGCCGAACAACCTTGTTGCAAACAGGCGGACAAACAAACAAATGCGCAGAGAAAGCCTCAACCCATAACCAGAGCAAGCTCAAATACAACCAACAGCCATGAAATCGTAATCCAGAGCCAACAGAAATAGGATACAACACCCTCACCATTCTTCCATACACAGAGCTCGAAACCCTCAGAACCAACAGTAACAATGAAAAAGAACAATCGAGAAATCGCATAAGGTTAGGGTTAACATCGTTTTCCAAGGCAGAAGGACTGCCGCATTTACAACCTCAGTTAATGCACAGCTACCAACTACAGAACGCGGGAAATACAATCGCCACGTAAACATCCAAGTGTAACCTTAAAAGTGCAAAGGGTTACGCCAAGTGGGCTGGGCCCCATCATGGCTAATCAAGTTGTTTTCTATGGGTAAACCAAGAAGTTGAGCAGGATGCAAAACAAAATCTAGCCTTCTTTTCCAATCAAGTTTGTTAACATCAATATTCGAGACAAAGGGAACAGATTCAAAGAAGTCGAAGATCTTTAGGAAGTTTGGTTATTTCCTTTGCCCCATTACGAATGTGATCCCGTTGAGATTGCAACAAGATGATGGAGCTTAGTGAAAAGAGTCGCCTTCACTAAGTGGGCCCGCAGGCTATTTTTGGCGCAAGTCTATTTTTAGACTATGTCTATTTTTAGACATATGGATCATGTCTATGGATTGCAGGTTTTTGTTTATGGATGATTGATCAAGTTGGAAAAAATAGATGGACTTCTATTTTGACACCACAGCGGAGTGACTGCTCAGTCTAAATATAGAATAGTCAAATATTATTAGCTCATAATAATATTTAGACTATAAACTTTGTCTTATTCTCTTGGAGCGCTTCAGGATGAGCTACGGATGTGGTACATGCAGATCCCAGAAGGAAATACGTGGTTACCTATGGGATGACTAATATTTGCATGCAGGACTTCAGTTAGAACTCAAGTGAGTTGAGTTTAGTGGACTGGAGGTGCAGTTGATGGAGTTGTGTTCAGTTTAGCTTTGTTAAACTGGTTGTATTTAGTCTAACTGGAAAATAGACTAGAGATGAGTTGGCTGAATTAGTTATAATTAATTCACAAGTTATTAACTCATAATACAACTAATGAATACATCAGTTAACTCAGTTGCATGTCAGTGCATGTTCAGTTCAGCGGGGACAGGTGTTAGAGAATCAGACTGCTATCAGTTGTGACTATAGTTGTGCATCAGATCTTGCACAATCAAGGGATTGAGTATGCCAATGAGTTTTCCCACGTATTTTCCCACATTGTAGCTTGTGCTCACGTGATTTAGCCAAGGAAATACGTGGTTGCCTTGGTATTATCATCAGTTCTTGAGCAGGTATTGAGCAGCGGAGGCAGGCAAGCAGCGAAGGAGATTTGAGCCAGTGATTGATTCAGATCTGAGCTGTATTGTGTGTAACAGAGGTGGAGATACTTTTGAGAAGTATTATGCTGTGTAATGTTACATGACTCAATCATTAATATACAGATAGTTGGGGTTTTTAGCGAGATGCTTTCCCCGGGATACATACTGTGTTAATGTGTGAATGCTCTTGGATGTTTTATTGTTATTGATGCTGCTATATTGATGATCAACGTAGAGGAGCTTATGTATTGTGTATGTTTTCCGCAATAGTACATGATCAGGATAATCTCTGTTGAATATGTGTTAAATTATTCAAAATTTCTACACTTCAGAACAATTGTTCCATTCACACGCTCCAACTTGTGGGTTCAAAACTAACATATTCATAAATTGTTATCATAATATTTCTAACTTCGAATACTCCTGGTTAGATTCTCTTATAAATACTTCGTGTTTATTTGGCCTTCCATCAATTACAATTTAGCAATATTTTTCAAGAATACAAGTATCAGGTTTTCCTATAACTTCATATAGCTTCCAATGAAGTAAAATTCTGTTTTTTCCCTATTCGAATGTCTCACAAAATTACAGAATCCTTCACAGTGCAGCGAACCAAATTATTTATTTGATACATCCAGCCAAATTTATTAACCCACTATAATCGTTAGCAGTCAACAATTTTTTCAATAAAAAAATTCATACTTATCCATACCTATATAACGATAGTCTTTTAGCAAGAAAATTATTATTTTATATCAGTCACAGAAAACCACAAGGTCTGCAGAATTCACATAGGTTCTAAAAGGAAATTTCACTTATCTATTTAGTTAAGGAGGTTGTGGAATTCAATCCGGGCGAACACCTTTGTCTCGTACATAAATCCCTTCACAATTTTTTTAGATTAGATTCATTACTTATTAGAGTTATTACCAACGCTACACCGGGTAGGTGGGACCTCATCTCCTTTCGGGACCTGCCAGTACCCTCATGTAGTGTTTAAGTATAAATTATTATCGAAAACCTGATTGTTTGATTAAAGAACTTCTGTTTGTTATAATGGAACTAATTGATTCCCATATTAACTTATTATGTTGCAGTAGCAATGACTCAAAAATATATAACTCACTTTCATTTATATCACAATTTTTTCTACAAGGCAGGGATTTCCCTTTTTTATCATCATAAACCTCCATATTTATGGGAAATACAGAAAATGCATTCTATATTCTGAAACCAAAAAATAAATACTTTTCTCTCTTATTTCAATTTTTTTTTTTTTTTTTATATTAAACCACTACTTGCAAATAAAGATATTTACGATAAGAACTTTGTTTTGAGAAGCAAAAACAACTAAAGTACTTATTTGTTAGGGTTCGGCTGTCAGGGAATTCACAAAAGAGAAAACGACTCTTCCTAACCAATGAGAATGAAAATTAATTGTAATCCTCCCTTGGAGCCAATTTGTCATTCCCATAACAATTGCTTGATAGAGACCTAGCAAGGTCTAGTTGCTTGATAGAGACCTAACAAGGTCTATTCAAAGGTATCAAGACTGCCAAAGAACTCACAAACTCACAAGTTTGTCTTAGGGATTCCACTGGCTCCACCCAACTCATGAATACCCTAAGTGACAATGTTGTGCCTTCTTTCGTCAATGTCCTATTGCAAGTTCTCAAAGTTGCAGCTTCATTCTCCTCACTTGGACGTCCTCCAACCAGGTACCAAGTCTTCAAGGTTGCCTCAGGTTTTTTTTCTCCTCTCCCCCTGTTGGCTCCCTCATTGCAACTAAGATTATCTATCTCTAAAGAGATGAATAACTATCTTCTAAATTTTATACTAAGCTTTTCACTTAGTCCATATTTTACCAAATCTATAACGTAAAAGTAAATTATATATTTATTTTAGCGTATAATTTACCAAATCCAATAAAAATAAATTACATATTTATTTTTCACTCAATAGTATTACACATCAATATATAATGATAATAATTATTAAATTTTACTAAAATATATTTATACACTATTACTAAACCATATCAATATATAAATTTTTTATTTTTTTATAAAATAATACAATTATAATAGATTGTATACTATATTAATTTTACACGTTAATAATAAATCTAAATAAATTATTTAATTTTAAAATAATTCAAAATATATACAAAATATTACTATATACTATTGATTATTTTACTTAAAAAATATTAATATATACTTTTTATTATTTTTATAATGCAATGTAATTATTAATACATTATATGATATATAATTTTATATATTAATAACATTTTAAAAATAAATTCAGGTTGGTTTGTCGGATAGTGAAAGATGGACAAATGAGTAGCTACATTAGATCGAGGTCAGAATTGATCATATGGAGTTCCATTGATCATATGGGTTTCTAGACCTCTACATATACTTGGTGTTGGACATGCACCCATACTTTCTAATAATCTTTGATAGTACTTCGCTGTATTTTTATTCTCCTTGTGTTTTCAGGGCTTTGGGGATTTTGTTGTTGAGTGCCCAATAAATCTAAGAAGAATGAGGAATTCAAGCATATCTATTTTACTATTTTGAAAAATTAACTTAAAAGTAGTTAACTTAAAAAGAAATTACTTAAATAAATTAATTTAAATATCAATAATTATAAAAAATAAAATTAATTTATAGTAACTAAAACAATACATTAAATAAATACGACAAAGAAAATATAATATGAATTATATAAATTAAATATACAAACCTATATTTCTTTAGATAATAATATATGAAAGATTAATTATATTGATATTGAATTTTTTATTATCATAAAATGGTTGTCAATATATGATTAGATCACAATTAAATTATGATATTATTATTTAAATCTAAAAATATATTAAATATTCAAGATATTATTATTAAATATATAAAAAATTAATTAATATATTAATAGAAATAAAAATATCCCAATATGAAATATATATAAATATAAATAATAATTTTAGATTTTATGCTTTTGTGATTCATGATATAATATTTAGAATTTCAGGAGAAATCACATAGAGAACAAATGATCTAAGCATTTCTAATTTAGATCTAGGTTTATGGTGACAACGAGGATTAGAGAACAAATGGTCTACAGGTTTCTAATTTAGATCTAGGTTCATAGTGACAACCAGGATGAGGAGCCAAATCAACTGACCAAAATATATAAATCTCAGAGATGCAACAGTAAATTCCCAATGGTTAAATATTTCATCTTTTTTATGAATGTTAAAAGACCAAAGTCAAATTAGTTAATTTTGAATTTTAATTTAATTTAGTTTAATTAATTTTTATTTTTTTTCCACTAGAAAAATCGTAATCTTTAATTATACTTGAAAATTTACATATTGTAGATGCTTTTCAGCATATGCATCATTTAACTTCATCCATCAATAAAAAATGGAGCTCAGTCTTACCAAAAATTTGGTGCTTGTGTCTGTTCAACATTTCACCACTCAGGGTATTCATATGAAACTGTTTATAAACAGATATCTACAAAAAAAAAAAAAAAAAATCTTCTACCACGCAGGGCAAGGTGCATATATATAAGGTCTGAAAATAAGCATAAAATAAAAACATACTATAAATATATACAAAAGTTATATGTGCATGTCCGAAATATGCAAAAATTTAGGGACTCTCTGCACTATGATATAGCTAATCAATGTAGGGCCTGTGATAGTAACAGTACTCATTTGCACCTCTATGTTCTTGTATCAACCACTATCCTCTAGGTAGTGTCGTGGCCTCCTTGGAGAGCCCGTCAACACAACAGTTATGTTCCCTGTAAATATGTTGGCATGAAATAGTGTTAAATTGGGCTTTGAATATATTCACTTCATCCAATATATTATAGAGAGTATGAGAATCACAAGCAGTAATATTACTGAACCAGTTTATAATGATTTTTAAGTCTCTGAATATCTGAAGGTTGATGCAGTCATGACCAATAGAGAAATGCAATAGTTGTCAAAGTTTTATAGTTCAACAAAATTATTCGTTTCGTTTCCAAGCCCCATCTTAACCTTGAACAAATGTTGATATGAAAGATATAGAATAAAACCACCCCCACAACCTTGGTTCTGAGTGGCTCCATCGAAGAAAGCCCAAGGTGTTTGTTTGTCAAAGGGGGGGGCGGGGGAGCACGAGGTCTCCTTGGTTGGGGAACAGAGGGATCAGGCAGCTCATGGAAAGCTGAAATGATTTGTGTTGTAATATGCGGCCATCTAATAGCATCATCTTCGAAAATGATGCAATTCTGGGCCAGCCAGGTGTGCTAGCAAAAGAGGAGAGGGAGACATAATATTTTTGAACCATGATGCAAATTACACCATGTTTCCCAGGCTCTGCAAATGTTATCGCCTTCCCATTTACTAGTCGAATGGATGGATGAGGAGATAGTCTGCCAGAGGTTACCCAATGTTTCGTAATGAAGGAAAAGATGTTCTGTGGGTTTCAAAGCTTTCTTATAAAGGACACACTAGTGTGGCTGATTCAAATTAGATCCATGAAGATGATCAAAGTGCCATGATTGTATCAAGAGAGGATAGACTTTGAATTTATGAACACAGAGTGATCAAGAAGACCTCTGGACAGTGGCAGATTGCAGCCAACAAGGAACAACAAGGACCTTGGTCAAAGCGCACTAACCGAGGCCCATGGAGTCTGCGTAGGAGGCAAAACTAGCACTTGGGAAGCCCATATCAGGAAACAGAGGCCATTTCTGATTCGTTGGGAAAAACCTCTTGAGAAGGAAAGGCCTCGAGCACTTGGTTGCATGGGAAGCCCGCAAACCATGGAGAAAGTGCTAAGGCGAAAGGCTAGACCCACGCTCCAAAATTGGCAGTATATTGGGGGCACCCTTTGGCGGTAAGCAGATTTGGCTGAAACTGAGCGATTCCATTCGGCGCTTGACACATGTCTGGCAGATGAGAGATAAAATCGCCGCTCATCGCATGCTAATGGTCGAGTAAGTCAACCACGTGAAATGAATGAATAACGTCGGATATGGGGGCTCCAGATCTAATGGCAGAGATCGTGCCCAATGGAGAAACCAGATTTGATAGGAGAATTAAGCCACAGCATTTGAAGTCTGATTTGACCATTGAGTTGGCAGATGAGTCATTCCATAGTTAACTAGATTACCGAACCATCGAGGAAGAGTTAGCGCAATTTGTGAGAGGACAAGTGGCCACTTCCCTATGGATGATGGTGATGATGCAGAGGCAGGGAACTCCAAATGAATAGTAGCAGGCGAACCGAGGGGGCGAAAGAGGAATCGAACAGTCATGGATAGATTGGCTTTAAGCCATGAATAGATAGAGAACAGAACAAGATGACAAAGAAGAGAGAAGAAGAGAATGAAGACAGAGAGAGCAAGAGCAAAGAAGAGACAGTAAAGAAAAAAGTAGAAAACAGAGAGCTGAGCTAACCTAAGGCAGCATTGAGCGGATAGAAAGCTTGAGAGGTTCAAGCAATCCTTGAGAGGATCTGTCGGGAATTGAGCACCACATTGGGCTTCTCCCATTAAAGACCAGAGAGGTGAAGATCTAGTAAGGAAAAGAGTCTGTGTACTCTAGTGGCTTGGGGAATCCAAGAACCACCCTACTAAGCATCATTTGTTTCAGGAGACTCTAATTGAGCTCCTCACTGTAAAAAAATAAAAATAAAAAAAAACTCTACTTTGAAGACATAATAAAAGAAGGCCACCACTGAAAGTTGGACCAGAGACATAGCCCTAGAGAATAGGGTGAACTCCTTATTAAATCTGTTGTGTTCTTGCATTTTCTTACTGTGATCTTCTTACCAGTTTTCCATTCTTCCAATGTCTATGTATTTTGCAATCTGATCGATCTGTTTCCTAAAATAACATAGAGACACACCAACACATGAATATGTAATACCTTCATTTAATAATTCTTTAACTGAGATCACTCAAGAGTGATTTTTAGATCAAGTGGTATTAGAGCTTTAGGCTATTAAGGTTAGACATGCTTGTGTTAGTTTAGCTGTTGAATGCTAACTAGATTAAAGCTCAAATTAGGAGAAGGAGAGTTGGTCGAAACTAATGCTAAAATTGGGAGAGTCTATCCTTGGAAGAAAATGTCAGAGGAAGGTTTTATGGTGCCAGACCCTCAATTCATAGATAGTTTCCTAGCCATAAAGTCTATGGTAGAAGAAATGTATAGGGACTTTAGAAAACATAAGGATGAAGATTCATCAGGTTCTAAGCAAGACAAAGGAGAAGATGAGTCACATTCCCAACACCACTCAAAAGGCAAAGGGAAGGAGGAAATCTTTCTCACACCTCCTGATAGCCCTGAAAGGAAAGAATATTTGATCAAACTAGATGTTAAATTTTACCTACCTATATATGATGGGGAGTTGAATGTAGAAAAGCTGGACAATTGGATTAGACAAATTGATGTTTATTGCAGAGTACAGAATATTAACTCAGACAAGAGCAAGATTTAGCTAGCAAGCCTATGCCTTGGAGGCACTTCCTTGGTTTCGTGGGAAGGCAAAACCCAAGCTGACATAAAAAGACATGGTAAGACCATCTCTATCTGGAGTGACTTTGTTTCTGTAATAAAAAGAAGTTCTATCGATTGGCCTACATGTAGCAAGCCATGATGAGTTGGAAAACTCTTCGACAATTGAAAGGGCAAAGTGTGCAAGGGTACATTCAAGAATTTAGAAGGAGAGAATTGATTCTAGGAATCTCATTAGACTCACCTGAGACTCTGTTAAAGTACATTGGTGGTCTACACAACTAAAAGAGGCATACTATCCTCATGTTTAATCCCACTAGTATAGATGAGGTATTTGTACAAGATACTCATCTAGAAGCTAGAGGAAGGAATGGAAGTCTAAAAGTTGGGGGATCATCCCAACCCACTACAAGCAAGAACACAAAGAAAAAGAAGAAGAAGTGGAAAGCAAGGAAGGCTAACACTGAACAGAAAATCAATTCTTCATGCACTCACTGTAAAAAGGATGGGCATGATGATGAACATTGTTGGATTCTGCATTCGGTGCTGAGACCTAAGAAGTTCGAGGGCAAGAAGAAGAATATTGTTACAACTATTCAGAAAGATTTGGGGTCAGAATTGGGAGATGAAACAACCATTGCAGTCACAGGTATAAGAGGTAATAATTTTGAAGCATCTACTAGTAATTCTGCACAATCTACTACTGATGAAGAAAATGAGAGAAACAGACATGAGATTTTCCATATTCGAGTTATTTCCAAACACCAAAAGATTGATACTTTGTTTGATAGTGGATCACAAGTAAATTTAATTTCTGAAGCAATTGTAAAGAAGTTGGGATTAGCAACTACACCTCATAAGAAACCATACCCATTAGGATGGTTAAATGATAAAGCACAACTACAAGTGACTAGACAGTGCAAACTCAAGTTTTCTTTTGGGTCAGCATTTTTAGATGAGGTTGAGTTAGACATAATTCCTTTGGATATATGTGGAATTTTTTTAGGAAGTCCTTACTTGTATGATAGGAAAGCTATTTTCTATAGAGATGAGAACAAGTATCTACTTGTTAAAGATGCAATCGAATACTTTGTAAGAGATCAAAAGCTCAAGAATAATTATACTCTCATAAACTCAGGGCAGATTAAAACAATGATAAATTCATGCAAACAATTCTTACTGATGGTTGTAAAGGAAAAGAAACCTGTTAAAGACAATGTATTTGAGGGCAGTAATGCTAAATAACAAGCTGATTTAGAAAAGGTTGTTTCAGAGTATGATATCTTGTTTCAAGAACCTAAAGGTCTGCCACCCAAAAAGGAAATAGTACATGATATTATTTTGCAACAAGATGCTCCATTGCCTAACATTGGAATATACAGGTTGTCCACTTTAGAGAATGCTGAAATCAAGAGGCAGGTGCATGAGTTGCTCAAGAAAGGGTTCATCAGACCTAGCACATCACCATGTGGGTCACCAATTGTTTTGGTGAGAAAGAAAGATGGCTCGTCAAGAATGTGCATTGATTACCGAGCACTAAATAAGATAACAATCAAAAATTGGTATTCCCTTCCTCGCATAGATGATCTTTTAGATCAATTGAAAGAAGTTGTTTACTTCTCCAAGCTAGACTTGCATAGTGGATATCATCAGGCCAGAGTTGTAGAACAAGATGCATGGAAGATTGCTTTCAAAACAAAGCATAGATTATATGAGTGGCTGGTTATGCCTTTTGGCTTAACTAATGCTCCTGCTACCTTCATGAGATTAATGAATGATGTACTCAAACCTTTTCTTGATGATTTTGTTATTTTGTAGCTAGATGACATTCAGATTTTTAGCAAAATGTGGGAAGAACACTTAAAGCACGTTAAGAAGACACTAGATGTTTTGAAAAGAGAAAAAATTCATGTTAAAATCTCAAAATGTGAATTTGGAAAAACATCTCTGAATTATTTGGGTCATATAGTATGGAGTGGCGAATTGAATATAGATCCCTCTAAGGTGGCAGTCATTGTAAACTGGCCTAAACCCAAATTTGCTACATAATTTAGAAGTTTCTTAGGAGCATTGCAATATTGGAGGAAGTTCATTTCTAACCTTTCCTTGATTGCAGCTCCCTAACATACTTTAACAATATTGAACAAGGTGTTTCAGTGGGGAGGCAAACAACAAAAATCCTTCGACAGCTTGAAAGAAAAGATTAGTACAACACCTATACTAGCACTGCCTGATCTTCAAAGACCATTAAGATCCAAACAGATGCTAGTGACTATGCCATGGGAGCAGTGTTGACACAGCACGGTAAACCCATATGTTATCATTCTGATACTTCTAATCCTGTAGTATTTAACTATCCTACATATGATAAAGAATTGTATGCATTAGTTTAGAGTGTGAAAAAGTGGAAACATTACTTAATGGGCAAAGGGACAACATTACATACTGATCATAAACCACGTCAATATCTACACTCCCAAACTAAGTTGCAGCAATCAAGGCACTATAGATGGATGGGTTTTCTACAACAGTTTCATTTAGTCATCAGATATAAAAAGGGCATACACAATAAAGTTGCAGACACATTATGTAGACCTATTATAAATGCATCTACTATACTTAAGCATAATTATGTGGTACATGAAAGCTACATTGAAAAATATGCTCAAGATATAGACTTTAAAGATGTATATGCAACTTTAAGTCAAGGAAACGAGTAGAAGAATTGGATTATCATATAAAGGACCGACTCTTATACCATTGTGGGAAGTTATGCATTCCACAAACTGAGAGTAAAGATAATTAGAGAAGCATACAATTCTCTGATATCAGGTCACTTTGGGGTAAGTAAAACAGTTGCGCAGCTGCAAAGATTTTGTTATTGGCTAAAAATGAACGAGACAGTTTCTAGATATGTAAGAGGATGTACTATGTGTGCTAAAAGCAAGTCCAGCAATAGAAAAATAGGCTTTTACACTCCATTACCAGTTACTTCTTGCCCTTGGGAAAGTGTTTCCATGGATTTTGTTGGAGGAATGCCTAAATCTAGGAAAGGTCATGATTATATATATGTTGTTGTGGATAGGTTCAGCAAAATGTGTATTTTGATACCTTGTAATAAACATATTACAGCTGAAAAAATTGCAAAACTATTTTTTGAACATATATGGGTTCATTTTGGATTACCCACTTCCATTGTATCTGATTGACACACCCGATTTGTGGGGAAGTTTTGGTCAATTCCATGGGAACTGATGGACACCAAACTGAAGAAAAGCACAACTTTTCATCCACAAACTAATGGCCAGACAAAAGTAGTCAATAGGACAGTGATGCAGTTGCTTAGAGGATATTGTAGCAAACATCCTAAGCTTTGGGATGAACATTTGTGTTATGTACAACATGGTTACAATAGAGCAAAACATTCTTCTACATAGACATCTCCTTTTGAGACCTGTTTTGGTTTCATACCAAGGTCTCCTTTGGATTTTGTCTTTGGTAAATATACCATAGTTGATGGACACAATGATGTGGACAGGGCAACTAGGTTCATTGAACATATCCAAGAGATCCACCAGGCAGTATAGGAATAGTTGGAAAAGAGCCAAGCCAAATACAAGGCAAGGCATGAAAAGCATCAGATGGAGCATAGTTTCCAAGTTGGTGACCAAGTCTGGCTATATATCAACAAGGATAGGATGCAAGGTGAAGGTAAAATGCTAAAGCCTATTAGGTATGGACCCTTCAAGATACTTGAGAAGATTGGTGAAAATTCTTTTTGCCTTGATCTACCAGCTTACATACACATCTACTCAATTGTAAATGCAAATTTCTTGAGATTGTTTGAACCCTCTCTAATTGAGGATCCTGAAGAGTAGAGTCAATTTCCTTCTATTGATGACCTGCTACCTGAATATCTTAACGAATTGTAGGAAGACATAGTTTTGGATAGGATGTGAGGACGACGCGTAGAGGAGATGTTGAGTACCTCAGAGTAGGGTTGAAGGGTTCAAAGCTGAGTAGTGCAAAGTGGATAGAGATTGGACAAGTGAGACAATTGTACCCTCACTTAGTCGATGCTTTAAAACCAACTTTTGGTGGTCCAAAAGCTTTTTTTAGTGGGAAGGTCATGATCCAAATTAGATCCATGAAGATTATAAAAGTGCGATGAGTGTATCAAGACAGGACAGACTTCGAATTTATGAAAATAGATTGATCAGGAAGACCTCTGGATAGTGGCAAATTGTAGCCAGCAAGGAACAATGAGGACCTCGCTTAAAGCGTGCCAACCGAGGCCCATGGAGTCCACACAGGAGGAAAAACTGGCACTTGAGAAGCCCATATCAGGAAATGGAGGCCATTAAACCCCTCAAAAAGGAAAGGCCCTGAGCACTCGGTCGCATGGGAAGCCGGGAAACCATGGGCAAAACGCTAAGGTGAAAGGCGGGACCCACGCTCCAAAACCAGTGGTATATCGGGGGCACCCTTGGGTGGTAAGCGGGTTTGGCTAAAACTAGGTGATTCCATTCAACACTTAATGCGTGTCTAGCAGACGAGAGAGAAAACTGTCGCTCATCGCACGCTAACAGTCGAGCAAGTAAACCGCGCAAAATGAGCGAATAATGTTGGATCTGGGGGCTCCAAATCTAATGGCAGAGATTGTGCCCAATGGAGAAACCGGATTTGACAGGAGAATTAAGCCGCAACATAAACGTTTGAAGTCTGATTTGACTGCTAAGTTGGCAGATGAGTCGTTCCACAGTGAAACTAGATTACTGAACCATCGAGGAAGAGCTAGTGCAAGTTCGTGAGAGGAAAAGTGGCCACTTCCTTGTGGACGATGATGATGACGCAGAGGCAGGGAAATCCAAATGAATAGCAGCAGGCGAACCGAGGGGGCAGATGATGAATCGAATAGTCAAGGATGGATTGGCTTTAAGCCATGAACAGATAGAGAACAAAACAAGACGACGAAGAAGAGAGAAGAAGAGAACGAAGACAGAGAGAGCGAAAGCAAAGAACAGACAGTTAAGCAAAAAGCAAAAAATAGAGAGACGAGCTAACCTAAGGCAACGTCGAGTAGACAGAAAGCTTGAAAGGTTCAAGCAATCCTTGAGAGGATCTGTCAGGAATTGAGCACAACATTGAGCTTCTCCCATTAAAGACCAGAGAGGTCAAGATCTTGTAAGGAAAAGAGTCTGTGTACTCTAGTGGCTTGGGGAATCCAAGAACCACCCTACCAAGCATCATCTGTTTCAAGAGACTCTAATTGAGCTCCTGACTAAAAAATAGAAAAAAAAAAACTTTGCTTTGAAGACACAATAAAAGAAGGCCACCACTGAAAGCTAGGCTAGAGACATAGCCCTCGAGAATAGGGTGAACTCCTTATTAAATTTGTTGTGTTCTTGCATTTTCTTAGTGTGTTCCTCTTAGTGTTTTCCATTCTTCCAATGTCTATGTATTTTGCAATCTGATAATCCATTGACTAAATAACGTAAACACACACCAGCACATGAGTCTGTAATACCTTCATTTAATTGTTCAACTGATATCACCCAAGAGCGATTTTCAGATCAATGGCCCTTGGAAAGCACGATGCAAAACAGATTCCCCAGTGGGGATGCTTTTTATAAGCACACACCAGAAGAAAAACTTAGTTCTTGGGGGAGAGCCAAGCTTCTAGATGCTCTGCCACCATGCATGAACCATTTCAAGTTGTCTGTTTGATATAAGCCTGAGGTAGCTAGCCTTGGGATTATATAATCCATTCTCTGCTAGACTCCATACTAGTTCATCAGGACCTTCCTTTATCATGATGTGGGATTCGATCAGAGCAGCTATATAGTCTTGCCATTATTGATGCCATTAAGGAGGTATACTGAGATGTTGGGAAAATTTCCACCCTTGAGTGAATATGGTGGTGTTCTCTTGATTTGCTATGTGAGCAATGACTTTTATCTCATGGTGATTAAGATATTGGATTAGCTCTCTGGGGATTTGATATCTTCCTGCCCCCTACCCTGGTCTAAGGATCCAAACCTATACGAGCTTTTGATCCATCATTTATTCTCCAAGCCACATTGTTGCAAATGAAGGGAATGGAGTGTAGAAGAGCTTTCCAGACTAATGATATGTCTGTCCTTAGCCAGCGGGGATTTAGTTTAATGATTATTCTAAGAAACAACTATATATTATATATATATATATATTATATATTATATTATATATATATATATATAATAAATATATATTATATATATATATATATATATTATATATATTTATTTGATTTTTTTTAAGATTCTAATATTTTGTTATTACAAAATTTTTATATTATAATTATTTAATATGTTATGGGATAAAAAATAAAAAAAGTTCAAGACAGAAGAAGGAAAGTAAAGATGGAAAGAAAAAAGAGGAGCAATCCATGCGTTACTTAACTTCCATCCATCATCCCTATTAAGCGTTTCACTCATGTTTTCAAATTCGATGACTTCTCTTAATCTTCGGTGATGGAATTGATCAACCCTTGCGAGGAACTTAGAATCATCTAAGAAAATATTGTGCTTCGTTAATTCAACATGTTCGGCTGGAGAAGAGGAGCAGGTCATACAGTGCCTAAGTTTCGCTCCATGCTCATGAATCCTTTGTGAAATCTAACAACTAGTCCCTTCGATGTAGGGGGGTCCACAAGAACACAAAATTAAATAAACGTCTTTCATGCATTTGGGATCAATAGGTCTTTGACAGATCTTAAAGAGCTACGAATGGTTTTAAAAGGTCTAAAGGTGGAGCCAATCTTTTTCTTCTTAAGGATTCTAGCAATCTTTTTAGTTGTCCCTTGGATAAAGGGAAGCTCGACATTAGAGGCTACCCCAACCTCTTTTTTAGTTTTAGGTCCCTGACTAGCCTTTAAAAAGGCTCTGAAACCTTGCAACTTACTATAACCACTCTTCTTGAAGACATTAAAGCGATGGTTTTTCTCATCCATCGGATGGTCTTCATTTGAAACTCGAATAACACTAGTAGCTAGAGTATTGAGAACACCTAGTTTCTGGGATGGAAAGTGATCAGATTTAGCATGGAGATACTACTCACTATGGATTTTCTTACGAAACACCTGGTAGGAGAATGAACCATCATCTTTCCTTGAGATGAGAACATCAATAAGGGGTAAGCTTCGATTAACCTTACATTCCATGGTGAATTTAATGGAATCAGATTGATTATTAAGATGCTCAAAGAAAAAAGTTAACTTTTCCCTACCATGGGGCCATAGGTTGAAGGTATCATCAATGAATATCTTCCACAATTTTGGTTTAAACTGAGTAGAAGCTAAAGTCTTGGATTCAAATTCTTCCATAAAAAGGTTGGCAACGATAGGAGAGGGGAGAACCCATCATTACTCTGCACATTTGCTCATAGAATTCACCTTCAAAATTAAATAAGGTTGAGGTCAGGCAAATCTCTATAAGCCTAGCAGAATCTGGATTCGTTATGCAATTGATAGCTTCAATAGCTTCTTTAATCGAAATGTTAGTGTAAAGAGAAACAATAGCAAAACTAACCATAAAATCATTAGGATCAAACTTAATATCCTTCAACTCATTAACAAAGGAGAAAGAATCTTTAACAAAGGAACTAGACTTACCTATTAAGGGTTTAAGATTCCAATCTAAATACTTAGCCATGAGATATGTAGGCTCACCTATGGTATTGACAATAGGTCTAAGGGGGGCCCCTTCCTTATGATTCTTAGGAAGCCCATAGATCCTAGGAGTGAGAGGGTTACTTTCCATAAGCTTGTGAATAATTAAGCTTATAGATTTATTACACTTAATAGCCTCTGCAACAGCCTTTGAAACCTTTTTAATGCGGTTCTTATTAAGATTTCTATAGCCCCCGCTGTTGCATAGGTGATTTAACATTTTCTTCTTGTAATCATCTTTGTCCAAGATCACCACCCCTCCTCCTTTATCAACTTTAAGAACAACAACCTCGTTACTATTTAAAGATTTCAGGGCTTTGAACTCCGCCTTGCTAATATTGCTTTTAGGCAGACCAGCATTCCTTAGAATCATAGAACAATCTTGCCTAGTGACATTATTAATGTGATCAGGCAATTCCTTGATGCTAGATTCAATGGAGGAAAATATCTCCATTGAATTTAAATTCATTTCACTATATCAATTAAAATAATGATTCATAATCATAACTATTATATTTCATAAATTAATATTTTAAATTTAATTAATAAATATAATAAGAAACTTAATATCTACAATAAATTCTTCTTTTCTTAAGAAAAAGGGAGAATTAGTACCATACATATTACATTAAAAAATCAAATTTAGAAAAAACAAACAATATTTTATAGATATATATATTAATATTTAAATTTAATTTAATAAATATATAAAAACTTAATATCGACAATAAACTCCTCGGATGCAGGTGGAAATGGTCGTAGCTGAGGTGGCTGCCAACTAGGTTGGCGTGTGGAGAACACACATGGCCTCCCACAAGGCGGCACAGAAATTCAAAGATAGCATTAACTATAGCCATGAATGTGCCTTGAATGAATACTGTCACCACCTTGATAACCGACCTCAACCTCAGCTCAAAGCAACGATGGGCTCTTGGGAAAATACCTTTGTCGCTCCTACAATTCCTTCTCTGCGACCTTAGCCCTTGCAATGCCTCTGCCCTCATGCAATGGCAGTGCCCAGCTCCCGCACAACCACTGGTAGACGATGATATCTTTATTGCTACATTGACTTTGGTTCGGGCATCCATTTCACCCACAGCTTGAATCTGCAACTTCGCATCCCCTCGGCCCTGGTCACTCATCCTTCTATTGATTTGCCTGTTAGCTTTGCTGCAACACTGCAGCCCTCTAAGCCCAATTCGGACCACAACTCGCCTTCTAGTGCCGAAAGCATGGTGCGCCATAAGATGCGCAGCCGTAGAGGTGGGAACAGAGGTAGCCTGACCCGCTCTAGGCACTTGCTGGCTTCGGAGACCACCTCCTCCCTGGCTGAGTAGCACACGAGTCGCTACCCCAATACTCGCAATGGCAAAGGATGCTTCCATTCGGGGGCCTCTGCTACACCTCCCTACACCTCTGGCACTTCTCCCAACAACACTCTGCCAGCTCCTCTGCCACACTCCTAGAACACTCAATTTACCTTCCGCTCTGCCCTGAACAACCCCTGATTACTGCAACCATTACCATCAGTTTTCATGAGGAGAAGCAAAATTTGGAGGCTCAAGACTCTTAGGCTAGTGCTCAAATTACATCATCTAAGGAACACAAAGCAATGGGTGAGGGCAGCACACAAGCAATGAGGCTCTCTAGCATTGCGGTGGGAGGCCGCGCCATTGCAGGGAGCAGCCAACCCAAGGCCAAAATGGAATTAGCTCAGTCTAGTCTTCAGGGTGCAAGGGAACGAAGCTTAGAACTGCTAACCAGATGTGTAGGGAAGGAAGTGGAACAGGCTTAGCAGATGAATTGGGTCATTGATGATTACTGCTACATCATCGAGGAAGAGCAACCAGAGATGCAAGCGGGTGACACGGAAGCTCAGCCACTGGCAAGTGGCACCATGGAAGATTACAGATGTTTCATTGTGAAGGAGTAGCCTTCGTCACCGCCACGCCTCTGACCGCCACCTTGATGACTTGAGCTCGCTGCCTGGACTACCACCTTGCGAACCTTCAACATGCCATGTGCCTACTTAGTAAACTTCCACTCAGCCACCACGTGTCTCAAGTTCACTGAGACTTGTTTTTAGTTTTTGTCTTTTAATGGGTCTTTTTTTGGAGGAGCACTACAACTTTAAGCTCTTCAGCTAGGTTTTCATTTTTAGTTTTTCATATACAATGATGGAAAACTCGTTAATTCATTGGTTTCCCCTGCGTGGGCAGCAAAACTATATTTTTGGGAACCTTGGGTTAAGAACTGGTTTCCCTTCTGGGTAGTTCATTTCTAGCTTTTTCGCTGGTTGATGCCTCTCTTCTGGCATAGCTAAGTATAGGCTTCGACCTCTGTGTATGATAGTTCTCTTACTTTAATAGAATTACCCTAATTTAGAAAAAAAATAATAAAAAATAAAAAATACAATTTGGCAATAAACTCTTTTTCTAAAATAGAGAGAGATTTAATACCATACATATTACACTAAAATAATAAACATGTTATATATAGAGATATATTTATCTTACATTTAGATTCATTAACTTGTAAAAGGAATCAAATATTTGAATGTGTATTAAAAAAAGATTTGCATATTAAGAGATCTGAACTTGGTACATTTAGAGTTAATATGTACCTATGCAAGTTATGTATGCATTCAATAAGAGATTTGCATATTAAGAAATTTGAACTTTATACATTTAAAGTTAATATGTATTTGTGGAAGTTTTGTATGAATGTCATACATAAAAATAAAATAGTTGAAGGTAAATTTTTTTTTATATAATTAAAACATTTTGTGTCATAACCAAGAAAAAAAATGTGTAATATATAAAAAATCACCATAAACTTACATAAACTTGAGATTTATTAAGTATTAAAAAATACCAAAATCTCTTTGGAAATTCAAGAATATATATCTTATAAAAATTAAAATATTATTATTTCTTATTTAAAATTAGATCCAAAGAAATCACCTATATACCAACCAATACCAAATAAACATAATTAAACATTATAAAATCATATTTTCAAATTGTATTAACTTAAATGTTGTTAGAAATAAACAAAAAGTTATTAAGTTATAAAATTATAAAACTAATCTCTTCCTTGTATATCTGAGCTATAAGAATCTTTACCACTAAAAGGAAATGATAAAAAGTTATGAAATTAGACCCAAAATTTTTTTCCCTTACAGGCCCATAGTAACAGCATCTTTGCCAGTTCTGAGAGAAATGATAAAAATCGGCTCCCTCGTACCTAGTAGCATTGTATCACAATATACCTAGTAGCATTGTATCACAATATTGGGAATCTCGTAGCGCAAATCCAGTGCCATATACTGATGGTTCTATTTTTGTCCGCAGTAAATTTAGTTAGTCTGCATTGATACTTAGTGTACTCTCAATAGATATAATGCGTTGAAGTTGCATGTCTAGATTGATACTTAGTGTACTCTCGATGGATATAATGTATTGAAGTTGCCTGTCTACAAAATTGTCGATATGCCTTTTTCATGAGAATCATAAAATAAAATTGTCTTCCATCGCATTCTGGAAAATCCCACTGTTTCTCTTTGCTATGAAAATACTTAAATGTAAAAAGAATTTACTAATGAGTTTTGAATATCCACCTATAATGAAGCATGGTTTATATATATATATGTATGGATATTTATATGAGTAACAATAATATAATAATTAAATAAAATTTTATATTGCTATAAAATTTTAAACTAGCATTTGCATCTAATGTTGCAAAGGAATTCTATAAGGCATAGTGTGTGGAAGAATATTGAAATGTGAATAGGCTTTTGTGGGCTTTTTTGAAAGCAAGGGTCGATGATTTCGAGTTTTAATTTGAGGAAGCCATGCTGAAAACTGCTGAAATGGAATGCAAGTAGCCATAAATATGTATTAAACCTGCCTAGAGACCTTTGTTTGTAGCTGGTAAAAATTGTGGAGTTAAAGGTGAAGATAAATGAATGAATCCATGCAAACAACAACCGGGCAACCATATTGATTTGGAAAGGGCTATTTAAGAAATCATTATTCAAATGAGAAATTAAATTAATATGAAGATATATTGAAAACATGTATTATATTTATTAAAATCAATTGATTTTGTTAACAAAATATGTTAAAACCCATTGACAATGAAATGGTTGTGAGGACATAAACTATCAAAATGGTATCGATCTTGAAACATCCCTTTTTAAGTTTGAAATGGAAAACACAAATAGTTGTGAGGACATAAACTATCAAAATGGTATTTGATGTTGAAACATCATTTTTAAAGTGTGAAATGGAAAATACAAATAGTGTATTGTAACATCCTTTTTTAAGTTTTTGAAATGGAAAACACAAATAGTTGTGGGGACACAAACCATGAAAATGGTATTTGATCTTGAAACATCCTTTTTTAAGTTTGAAATGGAAAATACAAATAGTGAATTGTAACAAAAGAAGTCTGAGAAGGAACATAATAGTCTAAAGAAGATTATGCTTGTCATTCCATATTTGAAGTTGTATGAAAACATGGTGGAGGTAGCGAAGACCTGAAGAAGCAGTAATGGACCTACAAAATGTATATTTTGTTAGGATTAGTAATATGTGAATCAGCTACAGAAATTTATTAGTAATACTTTGCAGGTGAGTTGTGTTAAAATGAATCTGGAATGAATGGAAATGAAGCTACCTTTTCTATGGGGATTTATATATTGTTAGTGGAGGACGCATGGTGAATAACAACATATTGAACACCATTGGAGGTTAATGCATAGCTGGAGATGCAGTTTTTTTGCTTGCCAGTCTACTTGTAGCTGTGCAGGTATGTTATTTCTGAGTCCATGTGGCTTGTTGCAAAAGAAAGAAAAGGTTAGAATGAGATGTATAGATAATATAAAGACATTCTAATATTTGGCTATTTACTAATATTGATTAAAGTTGGTTGTTGTTAAAAGATATGAAAAGTATGTTATGAAATAGAATGAGGTAAATAAATGGAGGAAACTTTTTCTCGATGTCAAAGCATGGCTTGGAGGAGATTATCTGGAGGCGGCATTGAATGGAGAATTTCTTTTGCGTGTTTTATGCGAGCAATGTTCTTTTTGTCCTTCATTTTACTGTAACGATCGAAACTAAATGCAGGGTTAATCCAAAGATCTTGTAGAGAAGGTACTCTTGAAATAGCTGTGAATGTGAGACCTTAACGTTCTGTTTTTCCAATGTCAATTGTTCCTTTTGGAAGTGTCATACCTTGAGATTTATGTATGGTTAAAGCCCAAGCCATCTTTAGTGGAATTTGTGCACGTCCATTTCTTTTTACTGCTAGAATAGGCAAGTGAGTGGGGTTTCTTTCATCCCAAGGAGGTCCAATGTATTTGGGAAAATCTACAACAACAAATGTTAGAATTTGTGTTGGTGCAGTTGATTCTTTGTAAAAGATGGTTACAATTTCTTCGAGGGAACCATTAACAAGTCCGGCTGAAACCCAAAGGTTGGAAGTCAACATAACTTTTTTGCCATTGCATAGTAATACAATTCGCTCAATTTGCTCGTCTTTAGAGGAAATACTGGAATATGTGTTGTCATCTTCAGCAATGGATCTTGCGATAGGAGTGTTTAGAGATTTCATCATTTTCTTATTATGGACCATTGTTTGAGAATTTGTTGGAAATAGATGCATGGAATCATGGAATGAACATATTTCTTCTTCTGATAAAAAGGAATCTGTGCGCGACATGAGTACGTTGTAGTCATTGATTGTTGGATTTGCATCTCTAATGTTCTGGAGAATGTTCCTAAAAGTAACCTGTGCGATGTTGTCGTCTTGTTGACGAAATATTTATCTAATGTGATGATTGTGTTGAAGGTGTTCCACAGTGCGCTTCCGTGGCTCCTCCTTGCATATAGAGGTATGTCTTTGACGGGTGGTATCTGGCCGAGATCACTAACAAATATTATGGAACAACCACCGAAAGAAGTGTTTCTTTGGTGTGGAAATGCCTCTCGAAGATGTTCATCAATATGGCTGAGAAGCTTTGGCCCAATGAAGCTCATTTCATCGATTAATATGTATCTTATATGCCTGAGTTCTTATTGGAACTTTGCAAGAGCATTACCTTCTAAGGGCATAAGATCCTTTATAGGAAGGTGCAAAGCAGAATGGATTGTCAATGCTTGTTTGTTGAAGGCAGCAACCCCTGTAGTGGCGAGGAGCATGATCGGTGAAGGTTCTGGGCTTGCAAGGCCTATGAGCATATCTTTGATGCAATTAATAAGGAGGGATTTTCCCGTACCAGCAGTGCCTTGTATTATCATTCTGAGAGCGGTTAAATAATCCTTCCTAGCAAAATGATTAGAAATAATATTTAGAGCTTTTCTTTGCATTGGAGATAATGTAGTAAGGGTCGCCAAGATATGTTGATGTGTTTGAAGAATGCGGTGGATGGAGCAACTATTCTCAATGAATTGCATTGCATTATTTTGTAGATCTAATGGGATAGTGGTATGATTTCAGTTATGGGTGTCATCAAAGCCACGAAGACCAAGCATGTCAAGGTCATTTATGAGAAGCTCATTTGTAGGGTGTAATTGGGAAAGTAATTACCATTCATTTATTTCCGTGGTGTATGTTGGATTGGTTTCATTTATAGTTGAGATATCATTTGTGACAGATTGAATATTAGATATTGTGTGGTGTTGATGCCAAGGATTGTAGAATGGATGAAATGTTTGCCAATTTGCAATGAATTCTGCAGCAGAATCTCCTATATCTTGTACAATATGGCAAAAAGGTTTGTATAGCATAAGTTCAACCATGCAAAAGTCAGTGTAGCAAGGTTCTGTTATGGATGGTATGGAGGAGTAAAGTGGTATGACCCGAACAATTGCTTTTGTAGGCCTTTGTTTCCATTTGTTTGTTTTGCGATGAGGATCATATGACCGGGATCTTGCTAATTCTATTAGTGATGTGGACTCTAGGGTAGAAGGGCACTGGATATATGTATCTATGATGTGTGGGGATGTAGTGGAGGTGGTGTTCATTTGTGGAAGGCGCATAAGAATTTTTTGGTTTACATTTAAAGAAACGAATGGTCAACCACATAATGTTAATGGTAAATTTTGTAGCATATGGCAGGTTTCTTGTGCTCCAGTGTCACGATCAACAAGGGTTTCTGCAAGAAATTTTCGAAATGCGGATGTTGCTGGGTCAGCAATGGGTGAAGCCAGGACAATTCTATGTAGCATGTGGTGGAAGCTTTCAGATTTTTTTCTGCTTTGGATGCATATTTGGCGATATATTTTTGTACAGCGTGTATGGAGTGTACTGGTTGGCAGTCAACATTTGCACGCCAAATAGATAGGATGGTAGGGTTATGGATATTGAGTTGATCGTCATTGTGAGTAGGGGTGTATGTTTTTTAGCCATTGGAATCAATGAATAAGGCTGATTTTGGATATAATTCCCACGGTGCTTTATAATGACATTGGAGTGAGGATCCATTTTTTCTTAGGCACGTGCTTTCTGAGCATTTTGTGTGATGTTCAACACAATTGACGCTCTGTTCACAGTCACTAAAAGGATTGGTTCTGAAGATTTGCAATGTGGACAATAGACAAGGGTCTTTAGGATTTGTCCAAGCATTTGGTTGGTTTGAAGTCCAAGGAGCACGAGGGTTCCAAGCGGAAATATATTTGTCAAAGAACTGCCTTGTAATATCAACTACTTCTGTGTCTTCCCAGTTGAGGTTTTCCATATCAGGTGCAGTTTCTATCCAAAGGAAACCATGGATGTGCACAGATCCCCTATGTTGCCTCTCATACCTATCAAGTATGCGTTTTTGTAAGATAATTTTGCAATAGGTGAGGAATGTTGTTTAGAGTTCTTGGAGAAACAAAAATGCGGTAGAATGCGTACCTGTACCAGTAATATTTTGTATTCAAGTGTTTCTCTAAGATAATCTCATGAAATGTTGTGAATCAATGGTGCATATATAGTGATGTTAAATGTGGGTTAGAGATAATGTTATCATTTCTCCACTTTTGTTGTTTTGCAATATCAGAAGGAAGGAAGACATCTGGGCATGATTGCATGAAGATCAGGCCATTTTGTGTGAGCTACACTTAATGTGAAGAAGAACATCGGGAAACCGAGTTGAGATATCATGTCCATTAGTTCATTTTTAGCTTTGTGCCAAAATGACCTTGTTCCATATAAAGAGCTACCAAATCGCATGACTTTCTCCACCAATTGCTCATCTAGAAATTGTTCTAATCGGATGTTCAGATCCTGAATAGATATTGGAAAGTTATCTGTGATGTTCTTTTTCACAAAAATCAATGTTGTTGCTTGACTGTGATGCCACATCATGAGATTATATATGTAATAATGAAAGCGTGGGTGCTTTCCAAATCTGTTATCGTAGTAACGTATGAGATGAAGTGCATATTCATGTAACTGTACTGCTTTCATTCTTGGCTGATTTGGCATTGCAGCTCCTGTCAGGAAAAGGGCGGGGAAAGCCATAGAGAGTAGACCTTCTGTATTGTATTCATTGACTGGCGATAAACCAATTGTTGGCCACTCAATTGTAGTATCATATTGGTGGTTGTAAGCATGCAAATAATGGCAGATTTCTTGGATTTCTATATTTGTATTAGGTATGATGGGTATGAATGATGATGTTTGGTTTACGGATGGGTCTGTGAAATCTTCGGTGAGCTCATGGGGTGGTTCAAGTGGAAGGCGGATAGGGGTTTCTATAGTATTGGAATGGTGAAGGGAGGAGGAGACATCGGCGGGGATTGCTGGTAGGGATGCCAGTGCATTGGTATCAACACAAACATTCTTATAGTATGGGTCATTTGCCAATTTGTATTCTAATGCAGCGAGAACGCGATCTCTACTGACAATGAAATCATAAGCCTTATGGTCATTACTATGACGCGTGACAATTAGGATGTCCAACTGTTCAACACGTCGTGGCAACATGTTTGCGATTGTTGTAATGTCTTGAGGAAAAAAAATTGTGTGGCCACTGTATTTATACTGGCCACCACGTGCATGTGTTACTTACAGTATAGGGTTAGCCCTAGCAATGAGCATTTCTTCTATTTGTGAAAGAGATGTAAGGGTAGCTAGTTGAGGACCAGGGTCCATGTTGTTTGATAATGAGAAGCAATGAACTTTGTTTCAAAGACGCATCTGGAGCAGCAATACATGTGGTTGGAATTGTCGATATGTATTCCAGGATATGGTTCAAGACAAATGGAGCATGGGCATTTAGGTGGAAGTTTATCAATCTTTGCATGGAAATCTCTATGTGCTTGATTAGTATAAATGTTGTTGAAAGCATGTGCAAAGGAGGGGTTAGGGCAATGAGGCATGGATGTATTTGCTTGAGAGGTTTGCTGAGAAGATAAAGAGTCCGATAATTGCGAGGGAGGTTTTTTTTCAGGGTGGGCCATTTCAGACGAGGAAGGTTGGTCTTCCTTCTGTTTTTTGTGTTTTTGACATTCTCTAATGTCTTTTTTTGCTTGGTAAAGTTCATGACACCGTGCATTTATTTGTTCTTTATTTGAAGCATAGTATCTTCGAGCATGTTCATTATTAGAAGAAGAAGCCATCCGCAAAATTTATGGTACCTATAAGTAAGAGAGGGGAAAAGAAGAATGTTATTTGGAGACAACAACCATGTTACTGTACGGAAGTGAAAGAAGGGTAAAAAATGCAAGCGAAAGCGAAAGAAGGGAAAAAAATCTAAGTTCTGAATAGTTTTATGTTAAATTTTTTATTTGAGTAATGTTTTTTAAAGAACATATTAGTATTTTTTCTGTATACATGTAGGTAGTTTCATGTGTAAAGCTGATAAAAGGAAAAAAAATGTGAATTTGTCTACTCACATAATGCTAGATACAATGGAGAACGAATACTTATTTCAATGGTATATAAGAAAATTTAATAAGAAGGCATGCAACAGTATATCTTGTAAAGTTGTATTTATAAAATTGGACAATAGGAATTGCCAGAAAGCAAGGAATAAATTTTGCAATATTTATCTACAATGTCGAGATGTTCGAAATTTATCGAAGGATGTTGTTGCATTTGTCATGAAATGCAGATTTTCTTCTTTTATGAGAACACATTTCAGTCATGGCACTTATTTAAAAGTTTTTGTCTTCACCGATAGTGTGAAGATATGATCTGTCCATAGAGCTCTAGAGACAATTTCCTTGATTAGTTCCAGATCTGAAGATAATAAATAGAAGCCTTTAGCATTATTTCCAAGAATTGTAGTTCCCGCGTCTTCGAAAGCAACAGTTGAAGCCAATTCACCAGTGTGATCTTGTATGTCGATTTTCAATAAGTATCTGTAATCACAGTCGCTTACTTCAGCATTGCATTTTGGACAGAACCACATCCCTGTATTTTGTGGAATAAGTTTTTTCATGCATTTTTTCCCACCAACGATCGATGGGCAAGAAATGTAGTAAAAAATATCCATCCCAATTTTTGCTATTGTGCCCTTTAATTGGAAAAATGTTGGTTTCTCTAAGGAATCCATACTGTAAATGTCAGCAATTGTTATTTTTTTTTTTTGGTGCCCAAAAGGAGATCTTGTTGTCAAAAAGATGTAGAAGCTGCAGTCGAACCTTCTTTTTTAAACCAGGACTTTAGCGCATGGGCTTCTTCAATGTCATGGTCTACAAGAACAATGGATCTCATTGTAGTGCCGATATTTTTTCCATTAAATTCTCCAACACGCGTAGATTTGATTGCAATGATGGGGTTATTTCTTGTAGCACATAGGGAGGAGATTTCTTGTGACACGACATTAAAATTATCTCCCCAAAAGATTGCATCTATGTTATACCCTGACATGTCTCGAAGTTGTACTGTTTGTTTATTGACTTCAGAGCCATCTTTTCTATGTATAGTGCATACACTGGAAATGTCTGTGACAACACCAAGAATATCAACAATGGAGTTGACGATTGTTGTTCTGATATCATTAATTGATTTTATATTGAATTGCACTGTTGGATTATGTTTTTTTTCGTTGGCAACATGTTCTATGGTAGATGTTGCAGTCAACAAAATTTACCAGTCATTATTCAAGTGGTTGTATTTCTTATTAGCCATTTTTACATTCCCTTTAGAGACAATGTAGACATTTTCATTTTGGATTTTGTCGAAAAGATAATCTGCGACATTGTTGAAACATGTAATATGTATTTCTCCACCCTCTGTATCGAACAGGTCAAATCCAAACACTTTATCGGGTCCGTATTGATTCTGGAACTGTCAAAGAGTTGTTTTCCTTTGGATGTATCCTTTTATGCACCAATTTGAGTGGTAAGGGTTTAACGATTAGATGGGAATTTGAACAGGTAGAACGGATGGAGTTGGAAGAGGGTAGTGTCTTTTTGATAAAGGATGTGGGTCTGATGAGGATGGACTGTTTTCATCAGGTGTGATGGGGATACTCATAGTTTTTGGATTGCCAATCAAGGGTGCAAATGAATTAGATATTTCGAAGTCTATTAGCTTTATAGACCTACACGAAAAATGAGATTCATAGGAATAACTATTAGAAGCGGTTGTGCTATAAATAAAAAATGTCAAATTTGAAATAAGAAATTTATAACAAACTTACGTTGATGGACCGATAGCTGAGGTAGTCCAACTTTTAACATGTATAACAGAACCGTTTTGTAGCAGGCTTGTTGCTACAAGATCATTGGAATCTTTTGGAATCATGATGTGTTTCTTATGTGTTCCATCTGAAATTGCAGTATGATATCATGGAGTTGAATTTTGCATTGGTTGTATTGGTTCAAGTTCAACAATTTGTAGGTATGGTTGAATATGAGTTGATCAAGATAACATTGAGGAAATTGCATTTTCAGTAAGGTTTGTTGTCATTTTCTGGTACAAAACAAAACACAAGAATGTTGTTTTCTTCAGGTAAGATGTTTAAAATTCATTACATTCCTACAACATTACTTAGGAAAATATGAATTAAAGAGCAAAGGGAAATAAGCATGCTCATTTTTTTTCTAAATGAGTGGGCCTCTAAGCTTGTAAATATAATGAAGAAAGATATCTATTATAACAACTTTTATAAAATCATTTTTTTTTAAGCATAGTTCCACCAAGCAACGAGGAAGAAGGAGAGGGAGAAACAAACGAAGTAGAATGTTTGGGGGTAACTCTAGTATCATCTGGCTACTGATTTGATTGCCCAAGAATCATGGTGTTTTGAACGACAAAGGTCGAGAAAAGCCATACCAGCGGGCGAATTGCAAGCCCTGGAAAGGACAATGTAGCCATATGAGGTACACCAACATCTCCCCTAGAGGAAAAGGGAGCAGGATTCCGCCAAGGGGAATCCTTGATTGGTGGACTCCATTTTCTCAACTTGGGACCAATGAGGGAGCAATGATGTTATTCTGATTTGAATAAATTTTATGACGCTTTGACACAACTTGCGTTTTCAATTTTTAAGAGTCGAGAAAAAGCTAAAGACAACTCTAGTCACCTTCGATTTGGGTAACTCTAGTATCATCTGCTTGCTGATTTGATTGTTCAAGAATCACAGTGTTTTAAACGACAGAGGTCAAGAAAAGCCATATTGGCAAGCCAATTGCAAGCCCTGGAAGGGACAATGTAGCCATATGAGGTGCACCAACATCTCCCCTAAAGGAAAAGGGAGTAGGATTCCCCCAAGGGTAAATCCTTGATTGGTGGACTCCATTTTCTAACCCTAAGACCAACGAGGGAATAGTGAGGTTATTCCGATTTAAATAAATTTTATGACGCTTTGACACAATTTACTTTTTCAATTTTTAAGAGTCAAGAAAAAGCTAAAGATGACTCTAGTCGCTTTCGATTTTTAATGAGCCTGAAGTGACAAGTGCTCAGATGGTCCTTTTCTTTTAAGGAGTCCGAAAAGGAACAAAAGTGACTACTCTGGATATCTAGACAGGGGGATTACCAAACCAATCGCAAAACTGTAGAATAATTTTTATGGTATGGCAGTCAATCTTCCCGAATGATGTGTTCAGTGCATTGTTATCGATAGGGCGAAAGACATGACTTCCTAAGGATAAAGGATATAGCCTACTATGGTCTCCCAATATATACTCGACGATATGTGGGAGCACAAGTACGTACTGGCACTTGTCGTTTCAAAGAGGAGGAATCACCCAACCTACGATGAAAGTGATAGTCACTAGGCTTTACGACGCCGAAATACATCTCTAGCCTAGACTTCTAGATGGTGTGCGTTAGGTTCCAAAGCGTTTTTATGTTTATTGAAATTTATTTTACAGTTGATCTTTCTTAAGAATTTTTCCTTTAAGGTTGATCGTGTGATGTCCATATACAATTCCTAAATATGCAATCTAAGATGATAAACAGTCGTTTACTTTCTTTTTGTAGTGAAAATCCTAGCTACTAAGGAAAGAGAAGTGAAATTGTTTCAACATAGAGCAGAGAGCACACACTAAGTCCTAAATCAATTTTCTCATGCATTCTAAATGTAAATGTACATGCATGTATTTGTTTCCTTCTTTCTTAATGTGTGGATGACAAAAAAAATGCCAAGTGGAACATAAGCAAAGCTATTGAAGTTTGTATCTAGGATTTTCTAGAGTCTGCTCACTAGAAACAAGACAGTCACGATGGCACCACTTTGCATTAGTTTAACACAAAGGAATAAAGTTTAAATTATCAAGAAAGCATATATATAATTGAATCATTTCAATCGGGAAATAATTTTGAATCAAATTTATAAGACTATGTAGTTGCTCAGTGGCTAATGTACAATTAATGGAAGAGGACTTTCTAGCATGGTCCATGGATGAAATAGAAATGAAGCAAAAACTCGGAAAGGAGATGAAGGAACTTGTAGGAAAAATGGTTTCGAATTGAGGCAGCTTCTTTCTTCTTTCTGTAAATATCTCCATCCTTGCTGAAGAAGCCATCACTCCATTTGAATAGATTCATAGAATGGGTGGCTATAAATTATTCCTTAACGTCCCATTTAAGCTCAAATTACTAAACAAATGTTATCAACAGGCTTTCTAGTCCATTCCACATATTATGATCTATTTGTAGGTGTAAAACTATGTCTGTTGCAAGATAATTGTTAATCAGCTAAGAACCACTTTGTAGGAGATGTATTTGTTTAAGACCTGAAATTATTATTATCATATACCCTATGGCATATTTATTAAGAAAAAGATGAAGTAAAGAGACGTCATTGCAACAATATTCCTTCCTTCAGGAACATCAACATGAAAACATGCAACTCCATTCTGTCTAATGTTTCTCGGACAGCCCATAGATGTATCCTCATAGTGTTAACTTAGCATCCAACTAACTATTGTAAAAAAGGAAATAAAAATAGCAGCTACAAATTAGTTAATATCATATTTAGCTTGCAACTGCTTGCTATATAGTAAAAAATGCCTATTGTCAGATAAAGGCAGGGAGAAACAACTGCAAATTCAATAACAAAATAGACATTAAATTGCATGCAAGATGATCCGAGAACGAGTAGTAAAGGAAAAACTACCAACACTTTCTCCAAGGTGCGTAGATATCGAAATCAACTGTGCCATGTTCTCATAAAGGCGTTGAATAGCTTGCCTCGATCTTACAATTTCTTTTGCCAAATTCTGCCCAAGCAAATTTTGACTCATTTAAGATAAAAGTAAAGCCTGTTTCTGAGCATTAGCAAATTTGTTGATGTTCTTTAGTCACAAACATGATATCATTAAATTTAATACAATATGATATCATTAAATTTATAAATTGTACTAGAGAGAAATATAACAAGAATTGTTACTGGAGGTTCAACCCAAGATACATAAAAAATGATGGAAAGTAGTACATCAGTCGACGTTCAGTGAAAACACACCTCACAAGATCAATACTAAATCTGTAGCATTCGATGCCATGTGGTGTCAATAAAAATGAAGCCAGGAAAATGATTACTCATATAGACAATAAAATCATAATTGCAAAAATTAAAGCTATAATGTCACAGTAATAGAGAATCTAAAGATTTGAAACACAAGGATTTCTTGAACCCCTACTAAATGCCAATGAAGATGAACATGGTGATCATAAATTCACAATAGAACAAATATATGCAAAAACAATACATTTTTTCATAAAGGCTTACAGGTACCTACATTAACAATGGGCAAGAGAAATTTTGATGCATTAGTAGACACAAGCAGAGATGAGCATCATCTCTAATCTCTGTTGGGAAGAAGTCTTCAGAAAACCACCTCTAAAACCAAGAAAGATGATAAGATCCCTATAAGGGTGGCCAAGCAAATTATTTTCAAGACCATAGGTAAATTGATGGCAGTAAGAACACAGTGTTATGAGATCACTCCTCATAAAACATTTGAAGTCCTTAGATTACCTAGAAAAGCTTATTGGGCATTGCTTGGAAGATCTTGAATGTATGCAACGAGAAGAACCAGATGTTTCGATAACAAAGAATTCATTTTCAGAAGTAGCGAAAGAAATGTAAAATCCCACTAGATAAAAGTACTGTGGTAGTGTAAAGTGAAACAGATACCACAAATATAGATAGGCCATCAGGACCAAAACCCAAATGGAACACACTTTTATATGATGTGGAACCCAGGCCATCAGGAATTTTTGTTTTCTGAATAGGGTTTTCATAATTTTCATCTTTAGCTAGATTTTTTTTCACTAGCATTGGGAATTGGTTCAACATGAAGGTTATAAAAACAATGGAGGTCATAGGCACTATCTATTATGAAATTCTAGACTTGCTTGAAGATCAGAGGAGCACACGCCATATTGAGGATATAAAAGTGGCATTTTCTCACTATAGTAGCAAGATGACAAGCCCTATTGAATTTCAGCGATACAAGAACACTAGCTTATCAAAATTCGTGGCTCATCAAGACAAGAAAATAGAGAAATCAAGTATAATTCAATATGATTGATGAATTAGTTTTGCGTCTTGCTAGGAGCTCACATCCTCTGACTTCTCTTCCAAAGATTCTATCGATTTTGTTAGAGTAGCAGTTAAAGATAAAGAAATAGTCCAACAAGTGAAAAGAGATATTGCAAATGATAATGTAGCCCTAGCATTCAACTTTTAGGTAGACTATGCCCTTAGTGAGCATGTTTTCTTCTAAATCCAGGTCTTACTACACATTGTAAGGAAGTTGTTACCAACTTAGTTTATCAGGATTTACAGTATAAAGCTTTACATTTATGTTGCCACAAATGTAATAACTTTTGAGATGGTAGGCATTCATTTTGAAATTTTGGGTCATTCTGAAACCCCTAATATTAGACATAGAAATTTTTCTTTATATTAATTCACCTTACAGTGTAACTACAACCACTATTTAAGAGTATTAAACTGGAGAAGATAAATAGAAATTAGATGAAAACACTTCATGGCATAAGGAAAATATGAACATGGCACATATCAGATGGTATACCTGTTGAGTTATTGAGCTACACTCTATGTATGCAGCAACACTGACCTATTTCCCCAACTCCTCACCCTAAAGATAAACAAAGACCTTCATATCTTTTCGTGGAGCATGTAGGGTGTATATGTAGTTTTATTAAGCATGTCCATCATCTAAATTCAAAAGTTGTGCAAGCTAAAATCCCAAACATGGGAACATCTAAGCAACTCCACCTAAATTGGAATTGCCCTTATTATTAACAACCTAATAATCTAATATCGAGAGTAAGCAAAATGAAACAAAAATACATGTGCAGTTGTTATTGGTTTAGTACCTAGATTGTCGGCCAAATAACACTTATCTTCACGAAGATCTGCATTGTGAATAAAATTCACCACTAAATCAGCTTGACAAGTTAGATATATGTCTCATAAAATGCAGAGCAGGCAGCGGAGGTTGGAATGTTTTCAAAAATGCAGAGCAGGCAGTAGAGGTTAGAATGTTTTCAATCTGCTTTTGTAAAATTCTTGAAATGTGAGATGCCATCAGAGAATTCACCAATTTTACAAACGTCACATGCTGATGAAATTCTTTCAGTGAAAAGTAATAAGTTAACTGTTCAAGATTATCATACTATCTGATTGAGAGGGCAATAGCAGGCAAAAGGTAAACATGATATAGCTAATTGCTTTATGTTAGTTATTCTGGATGGATTTGGAAGTCCTATGAATTTACTTTGGTAATTTTTGTACATTAATATGAACAAATAATTAAATGAAATGATGGCTCTCAGCAGTGAAGGTGGGATTTTCTATTTACTTATGTTTGATATCTGCAGGCACTAAAGGAATGACAAGTCAGTTTGATTTTTATATTTAATATTACTTTCCTCAGTTCAGTAGTTTGGTAAGGTCTAGTGGTTTGGATTTAACCCATCTTTCCAAGTGAATTGGGCCTCCAATATTGGATTCCACCTCAGTGATATGACCTCATTTGATCCATCAATGGTATGCCTAGAAGTCACCCAGTACTTTCATTGGGATTAGGAATTGGTTCAACATGAAGGTTATAAAAACAATGGAGGTCATAGGCACTATCTATTATGAAATTCTAGACTTGCTTCAAAGGAGCACACACCATATTGAGGATACAAAAGTGGAATTTTCTCACTATAGTAGCAAGATGACAAGCCCTATTGAATTTTAGTGATACAAGAACACTAACTTATCAAAATTTGTGGCGCATCAAGACAAGAAAATAAAGAAATAAAGTATAATTCAATATGATTGATGAATTAGTTTTGCTTCTTTCTAGGAGCTCACATCCTCTGACTTCTCTTCGAAAGATTCTATCGATTATGTTAGAGTAGTAGTTAAAGATAAAGAAATGGTCCAGCAATACAACCAATGGATTTGTTATTGATTGGAAACTTTCTGCTGAGTTTCTTCTTCTTATTATACAGTCTTGTAGATTATGCCCTCCACAAAATTACTATGATGTATGACCAATCAGTAATAATTTTCCTGTAGTTTTCAATGCGGAATTTATTTATCTGTGTGAAGAAAATGGCCAGCAATATATGTGGCCAAAATTACTTGATGAGATCTATGTAGTCCATTCCTATTTCAAATGCTTGACTAAATATTGCTTCCAGTATTTGACTTCTGATTTGTTTATTTCTGTTTATTTCAATATTTTCTGTTCATCTAAATACGGGCTCCTTTACCAGGTTCCTGTCGATTGTTTGGCTTTCCAGCAGTTCAATTCTGCATTTCAAGGTCTGTTTTTTTAGCATTTTTATGGAGAATACTTGCCAAAGCAGCATATTGGTTAACTCTGATACCCATCCCATGAAGAAGACTACTTGCAGCTGTTCCAAATTAGGGACCTAGGACAATCATATCAGTCCTAGGGATTCTAACTTGGTTCAGGAAAATTGTCTAGGTACACATTCTGGACTTTTGTCATTCACTGCTGCTATTTGTATATTCAGAATGGGTAGGTCTATCTATGAATTATTTTGCATAAGATCAAATAAATTCATCCATGGCTCTGTTTGATCTTAAATATAACATGAACTTAATTTCTAGATGTGGGGCTATACCTTTATGTGCTGAAAGTATTAGGCCTAAGTGTACAGTTGTCATTTCTTCTGTAGGTATGGATAGTCAGCAGGCCAAAAATAAAGACCGAGTAGATGGGTTTGATGATGAGCGTGAATCAAACATCATGGATATTTGTCACGGTTGTTCAGATGATATTTATGACACTGCAAATTCGGATGCCCTGATAGAGAAACTACTGGAATTGCCACCTGATCTCCAGAATTTAAAAGAGGGACAAAGGGCCAAGGACTAGATCTGAGAAAAACAGAGGTGACTATGAGATTCTAGAGCAGAATATGAAGCAGTTTCATATGGGAACTCCCAATCTGAAAGAATATTATGAGATCCCTCAAAACATGACAATTGGCGAATTGGGTCAGAGAATGAATTCACGGGAGCATACTGCCAGTTTCCTGACCATGGGAGACATTGATTTAGAATCACATATTGATTCAAAATTTATGCAAAAGGAATCTTCAAAAAGTACTGATGTTTTCCAAAAAATGGTAATTAAGATTGAAGCAGAATTACCAGATGAGATCAGAAAAGGGCAAGAGTTTTAGAGGGAAATTGAAGATTTGTAGAAAATGTTCATAGTTTAGAAGAGGAGAACAAGGCTATCAAAATGGATGTGCATAGGTCTCTCAAGAATAATGATGGGGCTAAAAGGCTAATCTATGGAATGGAAAATTATGGATGGGTTGGAGCTTCCACACTTGAAGCCCATAAAATGAAATGTATATCATCAGAACAGTAGGAACAGAGTCCTGTAGTGAGCAGATAGAATGAGAGACATATTGAGAAAAACTGTAACAATGTGCAAGCATAATTGTTATTGGAGGAAGGCAAGAGCAGCCTTAGAACTGAAGCATCCTATGAGCTGTAGGGGATGATGAATTTTAGAGATGGAACCTCTAAGTTATCGATGGAAAAGGAGGATCTTAGACATGAAAAATCTAGGCAGTCTGATTCAATGCAAAAGAAAATTACCATTTTGCAACAAGAACTGCAAGCCAAAACCGAGCTTGCTGGGATCCAATAGAAATGAATTGTGGATCTCCGACAAGCACATGCAAAATTCAGATGGTATACCTGTTGAGTCTTTGAGCTGCACTCTATGTATGCAGCAGCACTGACCTGTTTCCTCAAGTCCTCACCCTGATATGCAACAGCATTGACCTGTTTCATTCAAAATATACAAAACAGATATGTACCGTGCATAAATTTAAATAGATTTGGGATAGAAGCACAAGGCTACACGACCCTCATGCAGGGAGGAAAGACACGTTTCATTCATTGCTAGAGTCTCATCGCCGGGAGGCCTAGCATTTCATAGCCATAGCCAGATCCTCCCTCTTTGTCTTCCAGTCGGTGGGAAAAAAAGACATTTTTCCATGAAAAAAACATATTAAACCAACGGCAGAAAACACCCTAATTGTCTAACACAGAATCAATGGGTCAGGATCGTACACCTCACATTTTAGGGATGTCTTTCTTAGAGGGAACACCTTATGGCGTAAAAATAAGAAAGAAATATATTAATACAACTATATTAACTCTAAATTAAATGACTTATTAATAATAAATATTAAAATTAAAATTAAAATTAATTATATTATAAATAAATTTGATATTCCCATATTTATGGATCATGAAAATTCTATTTATATTTTTGCTATGGAGAATTTTAATTTGAAAATAAAACTTGAGAAAAATGCTATTTTTACCAATACAATGATTTGAAAAACAAAATTTACTTTATATAACAAATAAAACTATATATAAATTATACTATAATACTACTACTATATAAAAACTATATATATATATATAGATATGATACATATATAATATTACTTAAAATGGAAAAAGTGACATAATTTCTTTGGAGATAAATCTCAACCATTGATTTGTTTGTTATATTACTAAGAATATTCTAAAATATTTCTCTGGAAGTTAAATCCCTACCAACCACCTAATAATATTAATAATTAAATTAAAATTGTGGAAGCTCAATTCAAAATACATAAGTGCATGTGCGTAGTTAAAAGTTGAATGTAAATTATATATATATATATTTATATATATATATAGAGAGAGAGAGAGAGAGAGAGAGAGAGAGAGACCCAAGGGTTAGCTTAGTTGGTCAAAAATCGTGCATCTCCATCAGGAGGTCACATGGTTGATTCTTCCTGAAGCCCAATTTTTTCCGTGGACATAGTGACCACTCACTGAGCAGGGTGTTCTAGAACCACACACACACTATATATATATATATAGAGAGAGAGAGAGAAATATATATGGTTCATTATATATGGTTAATAAATATATATATATGTTCCACTTAAAATTTCTAAGACCATGAAATCCATATTCTAATTGTATATTGCATGTATGAAATGAAAAATAAATTAGTCTAGGCTACTCAAAGATTAATATGGATATTTTTATGTGATTGTAGATTTCGAAAATATTTTGAAAACATAAGGGATATGAACTAAGTGAACTTTATGGATATGGATATGAAGGAAACTAACCTTTTAACTTCTCTCATTCTATCATATTTCTAAAAGAATCCCAAATATACAATAAAATTATTCTGATTAAAATATGATAAATGTTCTAGAGAGATAATTGTGAATTCACTTATCGATTGCTAAGGAGACAATGTAATCTGATGAGGAGTACCTTTTCTTCTCGACAAATATTTCCATGCTCAATATATGGATGAAGATAAATACAACTTCTCTAGCAACCCATATGCTTACAATTATAGATGTCCACAATCAGGTGTCACTGACAATTGCATAAAATACAAACACGATGATCTGATTAAAGCAAAAGGCATCTAACGGTATTACCCACCATTTTTGTAAGAATTGGTGTACTCAGAAAATGAGACGTATTTCATTGCCTCTATAACTTAACACACATTTCATTCAGCTAAATTTTCCATTTCCATATCAATAAACGACAATAAGATAGCCCAAAACCCAAAGTGGCTTCCATCTACCATGTCTTCCCTATCACAATATATAAGGTATAGTTGACAAATGAATAGACGGTCTAGTAGCTAACTTTTTGGCAAGTCACCCATTAAGGCTATCAATTTAAAAATGGTTTAGTAAAATCAGGGATTCTAAATTTTTATTATGGAGATTTCATCAGTTTTCTTACATGAGCTACATCTTGCCACCTACATGCATCAACATATATATTTGCCAATAGTATATAAGTTCCTGCATCTTACACTTCCAACCCAAGAAGGCTCTCCTCTACACATGTTTCTATGTCGGCATTACCATGGATCCTGTAGACGCCAATCAAGGCTCGCCAAGCATCGTCACTAGGTTTAACTGTCATTTTGTTTATCAAGTTCTCAGTCTCGTCCAGGTATCTTGCACGACCTAGTAGATCAACCATGCATGTTTAGTTCTATATTGTGGGCATAACGGCATGCTTTACTTTCGTGAAATCAAAGTACAAACGATCTTCATCCAGTAGCTTTGAATGACTGCATGCAGTGAGCACGAAAACAAATGTAATTTCAATTTGGGGTAATTCCTCTCATTATCATCTCTTGGAAAAGTTTGAGGGCTTCCTTGCCTTTTGCATATTGGGCATATCCTATAATCATACTAGACCACACAAATAAAGTTTCTAGAGTCATTTTGTTAAACATTTGGCATCCATCATCTACATTCCCACATTCTCTATACATGCCAATAAGGGTGTTTCTAACAACAAAATCCAGCTCAAACCCAATCTTAATAATGTGGGCATGGATCTTCTTTCCGTGTTCCAGAGCTATACTACCAGCGTAGGCCTTGATAATGTTGCCAAAGGCGAGGTTATTTGGCTTAAAATCACTCTCCTTCATTTTGAAAAAAGAATTTAGGGCCTCATGGAATTACCCATTTTGTGCATATCCTAAAATTACAAAACTCCATGTAACTTCGTCTCTCTTAGGCATTGCATTAAATAGTTTCAGAGCTTCTTCATTACACCCATGTTGAGCATAGCCACCTATCATTGCATTCTATGCAATTGCACAACATCTCTTCACCATTATGCACAACATTGTTTTCTATGGAAACAACGATACTCATGCAAAACCCAAATTCCACAATATGAATTTGAGCAATAAAAAAACCACAACGTAGTTTTGATGTTGATATTACTAATGCCCTAAAAAATGTATACATTACTTGGCATTAACTAAATTTTTTAATTTAGTATTTAAACACTAGTCATTGATGATAGTAATTGTTACTAAGCTTGAATATATCTTTGTTTAGAGTTATGACAAACCTTATTGATCAGCTGGTTTGACTATGGTTATGGAAAAACCAAGATAGGAAAAAAACGGTACATGCTTCCCCAGGAAGAATATGTAAAAATATGGGAGTATTCAATAGCACAAATGAATTCCAACACAAATTTCAAAGCTGGGAGTATTCAATTGCATATATGAAGTCCAACGTGAATTCCAAAGTTCCAAAGCCCTTGACAATAATTATTTATACAAAATCAAATAATGAGCAAACACTCTGCTATCACATAATAGTAGAAAATAAAATGTGGCATCACATAAGAATAAGGTTCTGCTACTATCAACATTCCTGGGTAGGTAACGAAGGCAAACTATGCTATCACATAAAAGTAGAAAATAAAATATGGCATCACATAAGAATAAGAATTTGTTGCTTTCGACATTCCTCGCTAGGTAACAAAGGCGACCGCCAACGTGCTATGTCCATACAGGTAGTGATGGCATCTCTTCTCCATATTCTTGTTCATATGACACCTCTTCCGATGATGGAAATAATACAAAGAATGACCAACTTTACACAGAAGAAAGGGGAAGCTTTGAGGAAATGGGTGGGGTCTATGGGGTTTTAGGCTCACAGATCAGGCCGTTAGGTTTCATGCACTTGACAATTGAAGCAGTTGCGGGTGGTGAGAGCTAATGGTTAAAATTCTTTAAATAATCTAACAATTGATCAAATAGTGCTAAAGGTTATAGTGTGGCATTCCATGGGAGTTCTTTTTTGAGGGAAATGCCATACGACGTAATTATAAATATATAGAAACTTAATAAATTAATTAACGTATTATTAGAAATAAAATATCTATATATATGAAAATATATATAAATAGTGATAAGTAAATAAAAATTCATTTGCCATATATATTAAAATAATGATTTTATAATAATAGCCATATATATTTCATAAATTAATATTAATTCAATTAATAAATATATGAAAACTTAATATTTATAATAAAAATCTTTTTCTATGATATAGAGAGAAGTAATGCATATATATCACATTAAAAATAAAATATAAAAAAATGAAACACATATATATCTATTTATATGTATAAAGAAATTTAATAATATATATATAATAGCCCCAGATCAAGTCTCTTGATACTCTCGAGGTAAAGTTTCATGCTTGAATCGAAAGTAAGCGATCCTTTTGGGGAGATATGTCTGATACAATATTTTGTGGATAGTGGTGCGAGAAATCAAATATATAAAGGTCTTTTGGGCTTGATCTACCTTGTACAATATTCATGTTGACATAGCGGTCAATGGCACTGTAAACCACATAGATTTATCATACATTTGGATTTATCAACTCGTGAGAATATTCAAATATTTTAAGGTGCACCCAAAAATAAGTTTGCATCTTAATAGATTTAAACTTGGTCTATTCATAATTAAGATGGATCTGTTGGAAATGATACTGAGGAGGGGGGGGGGGGGGGTGAATCAGTGTTATCAAATCAAACACTTTTTCATTTTCATGCTCAGATTAATATACGCTACTTCAGTTAAGGATATCTGTTTATATACACAACTGTGTTAAATGCAACTAGCGTACATCCAGTAAACTTATGATTCAGTTAGTTGATCCTCAATGAGTGAATAAGAACATTATTAACCATATGAATAGTAAACAGGTGTAGTAAAATAGAACTGATCATAACACATAAGAAGCACACATGAACACCATGATATAAGGTGGAAACCTAAAGTGGGTGAAAACCACCTGCTGCAATTCGTCTCTATCTTCCTTTAATAAGAAACTTCTTTCTACAATATTTCTATACCGGTGCAGTCTTATACCAATACATAGGCTTCTACCTATAAAAGGCTACAACCTTCTTTCTTCCTCCAAGGACCACGTTTCATAAATTTTCATACTGGATACTCCTGAAGCACAACACCATAATCTGAAGGCCATGTTTCATCCAATTTTCATACTGGACCCATCAACAACATTGAAGCACAAAATTAATCACCATTGCAAAACACCCATCAACTATACTTGCATCACCGATCTCTAAATCACCCAATACTGAAACACTAAAACCCTGTCAACAATACAGTCACAGAATAGAAAACAGAACTTTGCAACAATAACCAGATCCAACTGCAACTTCAAATATAATATATATGCTACTATGATGAACCAAACCGGCATACATACGCTCTTTTACCAAAGCCAACTTGCGTACAGATCTACAAATATTTACTCATAACTTTGCAGCTGTTCCAAACATCAATCATACCCAGATCATAATGTTCATACAATAAAACATGCGTCAATAATTCAGATCTAGTCTATCCATGATCAAACCACATAATGATAATACATTCCAAGCCTCGTGATCCTGATCCATCATCCATCATCAACCACATAGGTGCATGCTTGATTTAGATCAAGCTAAGAATCACAAACCTATGACCAGCATACTAGATCTCACACTTCATCAGATATTCAATCCTTGCATGCTTGCTTTTCTTGGCCTAATGATCTTCTCCTTATATAGGTTTAGGCCTCTCTCAATACCATGGTCCAAAACCATGTAGTACCAATACCTTGGACCCAATACCTAGGGTCAACACATTAGACCAAATATCATGGACCAAATACCGAAATACCATGGCCCAAATACCATGGACCAAAACTTAGTTCTCCAACATGTATGCGCCTTTTCTTGTGTGAGAGTGTGTGTATACACATACGCATCTTTTGTTCTTCTAACCCACATGTATATGCACTTTCATCAAGGTTAACCTGCATATACCTTTCTCTTGACCTGTTGCACTATGATCTATCATCTGAGTGAGTTGCCACCAAGGACAACACCTGTATCATACCTCTGAGTGAGTTGTCATCAAGGACAACACTTGTATCATAATGCCAACAATCTCCCCATTTGGACTTGATGGAAACCACCAAACCAAGTCACTCTCCCCCTTTGACATCAAGGGGAAAGGGCAGACCAAGAAGTTCTCTTCCTTGGTATACCTTTTGATGTCCATACTCCCCCTGAGTACCTGTTGAAATCTTTGATTAAGCTCCCCCTTTGTATATGCCAAGATGTACTAGTCCTCCATGCTCCCCTTGAGCACATGCAAGGTCTGCAAAAGCATAACATGACTCTATACATACATCAATCTCCCAAATAGGTGGGAATACACAAATCTTTATACATGACTCAACAACAAGAACCAATACATCATATGACCTAGACCATAAGCATCTTAACCTGCAATACCATTATTTTGTCCAACCAACAATAAGTAGAAAGATGTATCATTTAGCTACATAAGCATCATCACCAATGACTTCTACCCATAATGCCAATAATGCATTATTCGAAGCATATGCTCCCCCTGAGCCTGTGCCAACCATCATATACTACGACAGAACCATTTCAAACTTTTGTACTACTTCTTTTCTTCATAATATCATATACGCAATTGTGCAACGTCTAACCTATGTATACACACGACTTATCTTCACGAAACCTATGTATGAGACTCAGAACACTAATGTTCCACATTTTCAGCTTCCTCCAAGTCTGTCATGTCTGTATACTCTTCTATGCCACATCTTTCTGGTTGTACTTGCTTTTTCTTCCATATCTTCAACTGTGATGATGTTTTCTCCTTTTGGTAGGGTGCCCAAAATCTTCTCCTACACTCCTTTGCTATATGTCCAATATTGCTACATGCATAACATCTTACATGTTTCATATTCCTCCTAAAACAGTCAATGGCTTTGTGACCAAACATGTTGCAAGAAAAACAATATCCCTTAAAGTGCCTGGAACGTGATGATCTTTTTGTGTGATGGCCTTGAACCATTCTACTTCTGCATCTGGCTGCAACATGTCCAAGATTATGACATACATAACATTCAACATTATTGATTAGAGGAAATAATCTTCTATCACTTCCACAGTTAGGAGCAAAAGATTTTCTTTGAGGAATTTCTTTTCTTGGTTGTTGATGAGGTTGTCCTCTCATCTACTTGTTGAGCATTTTAGATTTCTCATTGGAGTTTCTTGCCTCACCTTGTGAGCTAGATTCACCTTCAACAGATTCATAAAAACCAAGACCAGTTTTGATAGCAGGCGACCTTTGACTACTAAGAATCTCATCCAAAATCTTAGTACTGGCTTGAAATCATAATAGTTTATCATTTTCTTCTAATTTATCTTTCAATATATTTACCTCAACCTGATGTTGTTCTTCCTTTTCCAGACATTGCTTCTTCAAAATTTCTTTAGACTTTCTTCCTTCTTCCACTTGTTTCCCTAGTTTGAGAATCTCTTTTACTTGTTCTTCATTCAACTCCTGCAGCATTTGACGAACTCTGAAGGCACATTCCATTTGAGCTTTTAAGTTAATAATTTCTTCTTTGAGGGTACTCTCCCTTTTGCTAAGTATATCTTGTTAATCTATGATTTTATCTGATGCTTCATTTTCTTGTTCATCTTCAATCTTAGGTGATTCGGAATATGAATACTTGTTTCCACTTAACAACAGACTTTCATTGTTCCTTTGAGCTGTCTTCTTCTTTTGATGTGCTTTCTTTCCCATTTTTCTATGGATCTCCTTCAAGCGATCAAGCTTCTACCAAAGGACTTACTCTAATTCCAATTGTTGGAAATAATACTGGGGGGGGGGGTGAATCAATATTATCAAATCAAACACTTTTTCATTTTCATGCTCAAATTAATATATGCTACTTCAGTTAAGGATATTCGTTTATATATGCAACTATGTTAAATGCAACTAGTGTACATCCAGTAAACTTATGATTCAGTTAGTTGATCTTCAATGAGTGCATCAAAACATTATTAACCATATGAATTGTAAATAGGTGCAGTAAAACAGAACAGATCATCACACATAATAAGCACACATCAACACCATGATATAAGGTGGAAACCCAATGTGGGTGAAAACTACTTGCTGCAATTCGTCTCTATCTTCCTTTAATAAGAAACTTCTTTTTACAATATTTCTGTGTTGGAGCAGTCTTAGACTAGTATGCGGGCTTCTACCTTCAAAAGGCTACAACCTTCTCTCGTTTTCCAATTTCTATTGGAAGGGAGCTACAACCCCCTTAGCTCTTGTAATAGTTGATCCATTTACTAGTACGTAGGTGTCAACCTACTAAAGGCTCCAACCTTCACTCGTTTTCTAGTTTCTACTAGAATGGAGATCCAACCCCCAAGCTCTTGTATTGGCTGATATGTTTACCAGTATGTAGGCACTGACCTACTAAAGGCTACAACCTTCTTTCTTCCTCCAGGGACCACGTTTCATAAATTTTCATACTGGATACTCCTAAAGCACAACACCATAATCTGAAGGCCACGTTTAATCCAATTTTCATAGTGGACCCATCAACAGCATTGAAGCACAAAATCAATCACCACTGCAAAACACCCATCAACTATACCTGCATCATTGATCTCTGAATCACCCAACACTGAAACCCTGTCAACAATGCAGTCACAGAATAGACAACACAACTTTGTAACAATAACCAAATCCAACTGCAACTTCAAATATAATGTAACAATAACCAAATCCAACATTCATATAATAAAACATGCGTCAATAATTCAGATCTAGTCTATCCATGATCAAACCACATAATGATAATACATTCCAAGCCTCATGATCTCGATCCATCATCCATCATGAACCACATAGGTGCATCCTTGATTCAGATCAAGCTAAGCATCACAAACCCATAACCAGCATACTAAATGTCACACTTCATTAGATATTGAATCCTTGCACGCTTGCTTTTCTTGGCCTAACGATCTTCTCCTTATATATGTTTAGGCCTCTCTCAATACCATGGTCCAAAACCATGTAGTACCAATACCTTGGACCCAATACCTGGGGTCAACACTTCAGATCAAATACCATGGACCAAATACCAAAATACCATGGCCCAAATACCACGGACCAAAACATAGTTCTCCAAAATGTACGCACCTTTTTTTGTGTGAGATTGCGTGTATACGCATATGTGTCTTTTGTTCTTCTAACCTGCGTGTATACACACTTTCATCAAGGTTAACCTGCGTATACCTTTCTCTTGACCTGTTGCACTATGATTAGTCATTTGAGTGAGTTGCCACCAAGGACAACACCTGTATCATACCTCTGATTGAGTTTCCATCAAGGACAACACTTGTATCATAATGCCAACAGGATCCATGCATGTTTTCTATCAATTCCATATGGAGACAAATAATGTATTTGAAAGAAAATAATTTCTTAGAGTTAATTTTTTTTTGTTGGTGCCATGTTCCAAAAGAAAATATGTATAGCATATAAAAAATTACCATAAATTTATGTGAACTTAAAATTAAGTCTTAAAAATGATTAAACAGTTTTTAAAATTTCACACTAAAAAGAATTGTATGTTAAAGTAATTGATCTACTCAACACTTCATAAATCTCCAAATTAACATAAGACTATACTAATTAAAATTATATATTTTAAAAAAATCATAAAAATAAACTCATCCTCACATCACAGTCATAAAGAAAAATAAATGAAAAACAGAAACTCACTTTCACCTATATATCAACCAAGTGGTTACAAAGATTTTAAAAATTATAATAAGGTATTTGCAAATTGAATAAACTTAATTGTTAAAATTATTTATTTAAAAAAAAATCATAAAAAGAAACTAATCCTCACATCACCGTCATAAAGAAAAATAAATGAAAAAAAAAACGTAACTCACTTTCACCTATATATCAACCAAGTGGTTACAACGATTTTAAAAATTATAATAAGGTATTTGCAAATTGTATAGACTTAATATTCCTTAGAGATGCACCCAATTTTTTTTTTTATTAAATTATTACAATAAGTTTTTCTTACATATCTCTCAGTCATAAGCATATTTACCATTAAAAAGAAATGATAAAAATAAACTCTTTACTAATCATATTTAAGAAATTAAAAAATTAGAAAACACAAAAAGGAACTTTTCTAGTTTGGAAAACATGAAAGTTGAAGACTACCACCCAACGCTAAAGATAATTAAAGACTTTGCATCACCAAGACATGAGGAGGTGAAGAGAAAGCATATGCAAGAAGAGATCTAGAACTCAACAGCAATAGTGACTTCACATTGCAACCTCATGAAGCAGTCCATGTCAGAGGTGTCATGTCATGAGTGGTCATATGCCACACGTTATTGTGGACGATGTATATTGTATTCAAATGTGTTGTAAAGTAGAAGTCCAAAGGAAACACATGAATATGGAGTGTCATGTAAGTTGAAAAGTCATAGGAAGTTAAACAATCATGAGGGTAGTCAGAGTCACAAAGGGGAAGCATCACCCGTTGGTTATATATAACCCCCCCACCCTCCCCTCATTCTATAAGAAAGGACTTTTCACCTTGGCTCCTCCCGCAAGGCATTATAGAGATAGGCTAATTCTTTGAGGAGAAAGGAGTGGCTCCAATGTCCCACTATTGGGGCTTGTGATCTACATTGTAAACGTGTGTCTTGGAACTTTTTCTTAATAACAAAAGCCTTTAAGTCCAACACATTCTTCACACATGGACTATGAATTTTTGTAAGAATATTTTGTGGATGTTTGTATTTCATGTTTTCTTTCGCATTTACTAAGATAGTTGAACTATTTCGGTTATTTTATTGTTTATCTTATTGGAAATGTACTATAATGGTTATTATTGTTGTCCCATCCTTGTGGACTATTCCACGGGATATTAGACAAATCATTCCGGGTATTTTTTGTTGTAACTACCATTGCATCTACTGTGGGCTATTCCACTAGATGTGAGATGGATCCTTCTAGTTCATGTGTGTCTCTTCTTGGGTGGTACTATTACCTCTCACTTAGAGGCTCACTTTTCTCCCCCCTTTTGCAATAGATGAACCTTGACATAGTTGCAACTGCACACTCACCAGGTACATCTCCCTTGTTTTTTGAGGATACCATTTCATCCCTCTCTCGTGCTAACAATTAGAGCAAAGGAAAATATTTAAGGATTTGGAAAATGAGCCTTTATACTGGATGGGACTCCTACACCAAACAGTGTGAGGTATGATTGGGAATTCATACTGAGGTCATCCTTTGAATGTTAGTGGGTCTAGCACGATCAACATTTCTTATGCTAAAAGGATGGCAGCCATTATTGTATGGCTGGTAGACCAGCCAAACCCATAATTCCATATTCTAGTCAAGGAAACAATGTTCATTTCACCTCCCCTACTCGTGATTCTGAAGTTGGCGACTCTTCTCAGCCAGCACCTGAACATGAAATTTTGTATGATTACATTCAGGCCATCTGCCCCATAACTTGTCAATTTGCAAAAGTTGTTGGATTAATTCTGGGAGTAATTAGTCTTCCATCTTCTCCAAATAAGAACAAGACCACCTCCACAAGGATAGTAGTTTTGTTTGTTGAATATGTGGTTCTTACCACTCTTGAAGAGTTAGCACACTCTGTGGAAAAACAAGAAGAGCCCCTACTCTTTCGCAGTGGTGATGGAGGAAACATTCTACTCTTAGGCGCAACTTTCATCAGGACAAGTGAAGATAAATAATAGGAAGAAGAGACACTAGACTCTGATAAATAAGAGGAGGACAATGAAGAGGAAGACATGGCAGACAAAAATATGGACTGAATGATTAGGGCCCACTAGCACTTCCAGGTGTTCTGCACAAGATGCCAAAGTATTCAGAGAATATCTTAACAAAGTATGACCCTAATAAGACAATGAAGGATGAAGACGATCTAGAAAAAGTTTACGTGCATCTACAAACACTTGAAGTACGTTATGATGATGTTTCATGTAGAATTTTCCCATGTACCTTGCATGGTAGAGTAGTTGTATGGTATCACAACCTTCCTCCAAAATCCATCCATAATTGGAGGGGGTTTAAGAATATTTTCCATGAAAATTTTGTTGATGATAAGACCCCCACAATGTTATTAAAAGAGCTCGGTAATCTTAAGATGGAGAAAAAGGAAAAAGTAAAATATTTCAACCAGAGTTTCAATCACATCTTGAACAATTTTTTGGAATACATGAAACCTCATGACTCCATCACCATAGATTACTACACCTTTGCCTTGCCAACAAGCATTGTGCAGTTTTTCAAGCGAATTGTGAAAGATGTTTTGACATAATATTATGAAGAGGCTATTGTTGTTGAGAAGGACTTGTGGACTATTGTAGTCATCTCAGAAGATGAACCAAAAAAAGACTGCAAGGACATGATTAAGAGGTTTTAGGCCTCTGTGAGCAAGGCTATATAGAAAGAACCATATGATTTAGAAATCTTGATCCATCTTGTCAAGTCTCTAACTAATGAGATGGAAAATATCAAACAAAGGTCAAGTGATACCACCATGAGCGACAAGCCTCCCATAATTAACTTGTTCAGAAGGATTGCAACATCTAGCAATAACAACAATTAACTGGAAAGGTTTGTGTAGGGTTCCAACGTCATATTAAACATTGAGAAGATCGGCACAAACCAATATTGAATATTTTATCAATAACATCATTCATAAAAGACGTTCCCACACTAGAACAAATCCATGAGCATGGCTACTACACAACTTGTTGATTCAGTAATGACTGAAGAGCAGACTAAACCCACTGAAGAAAAGCAAGAAATTACTACAATCAATGAAACTCCAAATTTCGGGCATGCGGTGAACATGTTTAACTGTATACTCAACCCAGAATATCATTTCCAATAAGAAGCCTCCGAGTAATGCTACAACCCAAAAGCAGAACAAGTGGTAAAACTTAAGAAGCCAATGATCAGACACTACAATTGAGTTGTCGAAGCAGAAATTCAAAGAAAATATGTTATGGAAGATCAACGCACTGGCTAGCTCAGTGCAGGACACTCAGAGCAAGTCTAGGAAAGCAGTTTCAATGAAAAGTATTTCCAACAGCAGTAAGGATAGTACCATCACTCCGGAAACCAAAAACCATGTTACATCCCCAGACACCTCGGCTAGTCTTCTTGTTGTGGACTATAACTTTGTTGATGACATGGACAAGGTTCGTGCAAATATGTGAATGTTTGAATTAACAAAGATCACGAGCCAACGGGACATCCTTCTACGGGTACTTGGGAGGACCTCCATAGGTAACACTACCACTTCGGACAAGGGATCTAGTAAGTCTCTTGGTTGTCTCAAATGTATATTCACTGCACTTATCATGAATGTAAACACACTTTACCCGCCTTTATTGTTAACTTTCAAAATATTCAATTTCAATTTACACAATTGCTTGGTTGATTTTGGTGCATCGGTGAATGTAATGCCATGATTTGTTGCTAATAAAATCAATGATAATGGGACAAAAAAAATGCACAAATTATTTAGCTGGAAATAACTCATGTATAGGAAATTGGGGAGCTCATATATGTCATCATTGTCTTATCATCTAGCAGACGAGTTAACCAATGTATCAACATAGTGATTGTGGACATTCGAGAAGCATACAGAGTATTTTCTAACACAAAATGGTCTAACAATATACAAGGGTACTTTGCCACAAACTGGTCACACTTATGGATTTTGCACATGGGCAGAAATAATTAGATATGGGAAGAATCAGAGAGATATATGAAACACACTATCACTCCCTTGAATGGGCATAATGAACCAATGGATTTCACAGAATTACTTTGTGGAAATTACTTCCTTGAAACTCAACTGGGCTGTTATCTTTCATAGCCATACCCAGTTGCACTAGATACACAGTTGGATCTCCTTCCTTGTCCAACTAGTAAGAATGAACTCTACAAAGTTAGTAGTAGTTGTGGTAGTACTAGTGTAGTTCACATTCATTTTACATATGATGTTTGGATTATGTACTTCAATGGTTCCAAAATGCAGGAAGGCTCTAGAGATGGTTGCTTTTTAATAGACCCACTAGAGAGAAAGCATTTGATCTCTAATCACTTGGAATTTGAGTGCATGAACAAACCATACAGTACAAAGCACTCATCTTGGGCTTGCAAAAGGCCATTGACATCAACATTTCCATCATGAAAGTGATATGTGACTATGGCGCGATAGGTATGTAACATTATACATTGTATGTTACCTCATCTTAGAAGTTATCAACAAGAGTTATAGCGTCTTATTTCACATTTCCAAGATTTTGACATTATTTTTGTCCTAAGGATGCATAACACAGTAGTGGATGCATTAGCAAATGCTACTGCTAGGATGTCACCATTGGGGGGCAATTTTTCTATTGAAGTTATTTATAACCCTTAGGTCCTTTAATACTATCGCTAATACACGCATTTTTTTATGATGACCAACAGATAATGTGTTTCATGGAAAATGCTAACGTATTCAAAAATATAGTGATTGATGAGGATGAGCATTAAAGTGTTGAAAATAATACTGAGAGGGGGGGGGAATCAGTATTATCTAGTCCTTTTTAACAATTCTTCCTTATTTATACTTTGAATTATTTTTGCATATCAGTACCATAAAACAATGAGCATGAACAAGAAAAACAGACAGTCACATCAAAGAACACCAGATATAGGGTGGAAACCCAATGTGGGTGAAAACCACCTGCTGCAATATGTCTCTATCTTCTTTCAAATTAGAAACTCCTTTTACAATGGTCTTGTACTGGTGCAGTCCTTTACCAGTACGCATGCTGCAACCTGCAGAGAGCTACAACTCTCTCTCGGTTTCCAGTCTCTCCTGGAAGGGAGCTACAACCCCCTACTTCTTTTCTTTCAAGTACCACTTTTCATAAATTTTCAAACTGGATCCATAAATATCAAATGATCATCAAGTACTAGTAAGTCACCCAGATAACCAGATCCACAATAATAGAAAACTAAACCCAGAACACCTTCTGTGGCATCTCCAGTGGTGCCTCCTGCGGCGTCTCCTGTGGCGCCTCCTCCGGCGTCTCCTGCGGTGCCTTCTGTGGCATCTCCTGTGGCGCCTTCTGCAGCATCTCCTGTGGCGCCTTCTGTGGCGTCCCCTGCAGCGCCTCTTGTGGCATCTCCTGCGGCGCCTCCTGTGGCGTCTCCTGTAGCGCCTCTTGTGGCGTCTCCTGCGGCGCCTCCTGTGGCGTCTACTGCGGCTCCTTCTGTGGCATCTCCTGGGGCGCCTTCTACGGCGTCTCCTGTGGTGCCTCCTGTGGCGTCTCCTGCGGCGCCTCCTATAGCGTCTCCTGCGGCACCTCCTGTGGCGCCTCCTGCGGCGCCTCCTGTTGCGTCTCCTGCGGCGCCTCCTGCGGCGTCTCCTGCGGCGCCTCCTGCGGTGTCTCCTGCGGCACCTCTTGTGGCATCTCCTGCGGCGCCTCCTGCGGCGTCTCCTGCGACTCCTCCTATGGCGTCTCCTGCGGCGCCTCCACACTTCCAGAGCTGCAGCGCTCGAGAGATCACCCTTCACAGATTCACTTTCCACTTCACTTTCATATAGATCGAGCTTTTGGAACAATAACCCAATATTTCAGATCTTAAGATATTCAACCCAAAAGCATACACAAGCAAAATGATCTCCTTTGCTTTATATAGGCAAGCTCTTCCTCAAATCATGGACCAATACCACGGGCCAAAACCATAACAAACCAATACCATCAAGTCAATACTAGGGATCAACATGTCTGTCGAGATGCCATGGTCTAAAAACCATAGGTTCAAATTCCAAGGACTAACTACCATGGACCAAAGGTAAGTTTTCCCAGATGAAATAAAATTTTCTCTGCATAAAATTTCGTGAACTTTTCTCCACATGAAATAAACTTTTATAAACTTTTCTCTGCATAAAATTCCGTGAACTTTTCTCCTGTGTACTTCTTAATTCTCATCATATTGAGAGCCATGCCATGTGTGTTGCCATCAAGTACAACATCTGTAACATATAACCATACCAGAAACATAATGCCAACATTTGCATGCATTATCATTCACTTATTCTTATACCTAGTATTAGCATGAATTTGCACTCATAGTCACTTTCAATTGCCCGTCGGCGAGTGTGGCCAACCTCGGCCCAAACTCTGCCTCACCAAGACAACATTACATGATTCTAAGAGTGAAGGCTCTACCTTCCTCCACATAAATGTGCATTTATGCCCAAAATTTGTTCCCCAAGCCTACTTTGGACAAACCTGAGTGACAATGACTACTGACCAAGAAAATTACGCAATGCAGTCAATGAGCCTGCATCCACTACCAACTGAGATTATGCATTGCAAAATCCGAGTAGTCAGCAACGAGACTCCGTTGATCATTGCATGGTTCCAGCACTCAGCCAGTCTCCCAATAGCCTAGACTATGCCTTATGCATTCTTGGTAGTCACTCTCCTAACCTCCCAGCCATAATTGCACGACCTTCATGATCAGTCACACAGGTATGTCGCAAGTCAGTTCTCAAGTTCATTTTTGTTTTCAACTGACAGATTTCTTTCCATGAGTGTGCCATGTATCCAGGTATTGTAGGTGTTCATCTGCCTCTTAGCAGTGCAGGTACAATGGTTTCCAAGATCGCAAAGTCAAAGACATCATTCATAGCACACCTAGAGATGTAGTCGATTAAATGTCGATGGGATTGGCTACTCATGTAGATATCAAGTATTTCGTAGACAAGAACATCAATATGTCACAATGAGAAGCATCATGAATAATATTTGTAGCCATCATACTGAATGCAGCGAACACAGCAAATGCGGCGAACTTAGGGAATGCAATGGATGAAATGAATGCAAGATGAAAGTTGTTGATAACACAAAGGCAGAACAAAGTTGTGAGCACAACCAGATCGACTAATGATGAAAGGAACTTTGGAGACTTAGGCCATGAGGTGACGGCGCGACATAAAGACCGCCTGAAGATAGAGAATGGAACAAAGGAGTTGCATGTGCTGAAGCAACAACTCAAGGAAGAACATGAAGTTGCAGAGACAAATGAATGAGTTGCAGAAGGAACAAGAACACTATTGGGCGCAACATGCATTCACGGATGCAACTGCATCTGTACAAGTTAAAGATCCATCCCAGCAGCTGACATGGAGTAGACATGGTGAGTAGTGTTGTTGACCACGTGCAAGGGATTCAAAAGCATGCATGTCATTGTGAACATGTATGTAATCCAACCCATTCAACACACTCAACAAGGTGAAGACAAGAAGCAAGTCCAACTTGAGTTGAAAATGTACTTCGCTAAGTTGATGCGCATGAACACTAGCACACACTTGAAGATCAGCATGGACACTATGTATCAGTGTGTTGCCTGTTCAGCTACACCAAAGAAGACCATGCACATGTTAGAAAACGAGTTAGATGAAGGGGTTGAACCAATGCACTAGTTGCAATAGAGGCAAGAGTTTACTTGAGCAAGATGTCACCATGAGGTGCATGCACACCATCACGAATAACTAAGCCTGGCATTAACTCACAACCTTGACCATCACAAGCATGTCAAAGAGTTGGTCTCATCACAATGACTCGAGTGTCAGTGATGTCTTCCATGGATTTCTCAAGCCATGTTGTCTCACATGAGTACATGTGCATTGTAATGTTAAGTCATGTCAAGTGTAATTCAAGTGTTAATAGTTGGATGTAACAGTCATAGATTAGGTGAAGAGTCATGAGGGTAGTTGAACTGTCACAAATGGGAATGTCAAGGGTCACCCCACCCATTTCTATAAATACTCCCTCATAACTCATTATATAGGCTTATGGTTAGCCAACCTTCTGATAAGACTATCCTGGAAAGAGCTTGGACATTATTGTAACACGCCTTGGCTTCTCCACTGCACGGAGCTAGTTCATCTCTTTGGAGGAGTAGGCAGATGTAGTTGTAAGGTTCCACTGTTTGGGCTAGGAGGTTTACATGGATGTATTGTATGATTGTAACTTACACTTCTTTATATAATAAGAGCTAGCACATTTTCACACATGTATTGTATCTACTGTAAGATTGATCCTTAGCACTTGTAATGCATGTTCCTTTAACTTGTGTTCTACATCTGAACTATTTCATTTCTTGTAATGTATAATATATTAATTTCAATGTGTTGTATATGTGGTCGATGTTGTCCCCTCCTTGTCAACTACTCTGCGAGACATCAGATAGACCTTTCATATGAAGCCTGATGTAACAACCGTCAAACTTGTTCGGACTAATCTGTGAGTGTTGTACGTGTTATCTTACCTTGTATGTTGTGACTGTCGCATCCGTGTGGACTGCTCCACCAAACGTTGTATATGTCCTGTGTGTTATGTGTTCCTAGCTGAGTTGGGACTGATCCCTTTCAACCTGGAACTCACCTTCACCCTCCTCTCAACCCGCCTGTGTTAGAACCTATCATACACCTCCCTTAACTCACTCCAATGGTCACACCCTTGCTACTGACAGAGTTATCTTACTTGCCTCTGTGCAACGTCGTGGTCAAGGCATTACCATACGACCCACAGTTGGGACTCCTACACCAAACAATCTGAGGTCTAATTGGGACTTATTACCAGGGAGATCCCATTACATTTTGGTGGGTCCAGCACCGTCAACATTTTGGCACTAGAAGGAGGGCCAGATGACAAGCTGAGTCCTCATATCGTTTTTTAATCTCTACACATCTATCATGGTTAACGACTGAGTTGCTCTTCCGGAATGTATGTCTTACGGAAACAATTTCATCATCCCGAAAAGGCTCTCTGATAACTTGTCCCATAAAAAAATTGATAGTGGAGGCTACGTAGCCTTAGTAAGGCATGCAATTGGCATTGTAGGCTCACGCGAAAGACATGGATTCTTTGAAGAATACATGAGATGCACACTGTTCATCTACATGCCTAGAGGGCACCCAATGCACTGGTGTGCCACACTGCCTGAAAAATCCATTCATTCTCTTACTCATCTTGTTGCAGAGATAGACCATGATTTCAATCCCTTCGACCATCAAGCACTCAACAAAGAAATTATAAAATTACGAAAAGCACCCGATGAGTCTGTTAAATAGTTTTACACATGCTTTTGTAATCTTGCATACCAATTCTTGGAAGATGATATTTATTTGGAATTTCTTGATGGAACATTTGAGTATCTTCTCCACGTATATGAACCCCACTTAGCACACTTTAGTGATGGAGATGCAGAATCATAGGCATGCATAGTTGCTGTCACAAATGACTATCCAACTTCACCTCATCAAACAACTCCACCACCGTAAAGTGATGTGGGAGATGATACACACACCTCGGTTGTACTATCACATCCTCCCACCCCATCTACTCTTGATATTTGCATAGATTTGGCTTGCAAGCCTGTTGGTTATCACATGAACTCATTCCCTCAACCTTCAACCTCTCGTGATGTTGATCCTCTGGATTGTCCAATGTCGTGTTCTTCCATTCCAGTCTCCTCACCTACTGTGAATGAGGATAAAGCTATTGATGGAGTTGGTGTTATGCAACCAACCTATGCCATCATTCATGATGAGTGTGTGCGGGAATCTAAAAAAGATCCTGCAGTGAAGGATGACTCCCTTTTGGCCACGCCTCATCTACTTTGTTAGAGCCTAGATTTACGTCAGGCTGAAAAAGTAAGCTTCTAGGTCCACATCAAACCACGCTCAGCCTCGTAGATAGCCCTACGAGGACAGGAGAGGGCTTTCTCCGGGACAATCTCAGCAAAAGATAATCGATGGGGCTTGAGATGACTAAACTAACAAACTAATTTTAGGCTAGGTATGACGTGCAAGGATTTGATTTCATTTTTTTTGGGGTTTTTGCTGGAATCAAGGGAAAGGCAAATTAGGGTCCGGGGATGAAGGCCCGTTTTGTAGAGTTTTGATTGGGGCAAGAAAGGAGATCATTTTGATGCTTTGATTTGTAAAGATGGACGGTTCAGACTTGTGAAGCTGAAGAGGGCAAGAGGGTATCAAGAATCCTCTTCAAACTGAAGAAAACATTGAGAATTAAACAAAACTAACAAGCAGAGCACAACAAGCTAATGAACCTTTGCCACTCATTTGTTTAATTTTACAAGAAAAAGAGAAACAAAATGGTAGACATAAATATCAATGAACTTACAAATTACATAGAGAAGAACACCATCAAAACACAGAGCCACAAGGATCCCAAAAGTGCTGCAAACCCTGGTCTTTCCTTTGCTAAAAATGCAGAAATCAAATGTACAATGGAGTGCCAAGCAATCCCAAGTTTCCAACCGAGAAAATGACTCAGAGAATACATGATATAGACTAGCCCAACCCATTTCCATGCTGTCACATGGAATGAGTTGAGGTTTCGGACAAGATCAACCTCCCTAGTATCTAAAGATATCTAGTGACAAGAAAGCCAATCAAAAACTATCTTTCTCTAAATATGAAATTAAAAACAAAGGCAAACAAGTGTTTTAGGCCTCCCTTGGGTCTAATGCAAGTTTATGGAAGCCTCGCTTCTTTGCTCCAAATGAGCTTCCTTGAAGTAAGTCTACAAACACAAACAAGCAAACAAATTAAATAGCACCTGAAAAGCCAATATAATAAAGCATATCCATCATAATGATCAAGGAGATTATGAAACAAACCACATGAGACAATTTGTTGAGAAAAATGAATCTGATTGTATTAATTCAAATCAAAGAAGAACTTTACAACCTGTGCCTTGATGTTGTACAAGCTCCTCCCAGGGTCCGACAAGAAGTCTCCTTTTTGAGTCTTTGATCGGAGAATCCACAGTAAGAGAATTTTTACACCAACGTTTCACTCACTTCCCAATGAAGTCAAAAGGTATGTGATCTCTCCTCTCAAGCTTAACTAGGAAGTCCCAATTCCACCAGCATTTACCCTAAAAAATGTTCAGCTTCTAACCTCTCCAGAAACTAACCCAATGCCTTAATTTATAGTGCAATGGAGGGAAGTTACTAGGTCCTCCTTCAAAGGGATAAAGCCCTCCTTTAAAGGGATAGCTCCTCTTACCAAGGGATTAGCTCCTTCTCTTTTGGGATGCATGAACCACCTTGGAGCGAAAAATCCACGTCAAAATTCCTTCTAGAATCATCTAGAATTAACCCAAAATGAGTTTTTTAGAATAAACTTGCACCTTTTTTACTTTCACAGAGGTCCGCACCCACTCCTTTACAGACAGAGCGGGCAAATCCGCAGGTAACATAAACAAAGGGTGCGGGACCGTAGGTAACAATGAGAGAAAGTGCGGAACCAGAGCTTTATTGATTTTTAATGTCTTTCTCTCATTTTCAAAGCTTGACATGAAGAGCTGAGGTCTGAGACTTGCTTAGGAGGATAGTATAAGTGATGATAGACCCATACTGACTGCAAATAGTCATAGTGACAATATTTTTGTGTAACAGATTGCCCCCTAAAGTGCGAAGTCTTTAGTATATGACGATTTCATTTATCATTTAGGAAGAGTGAAGTACTTTATCATTTCAAGGATCATCTTGGGGAGAGCCCGGTTGGAACCTGTAAAAAAATTCAATGCAAAATATATATGTGAGATCACATCATCGCTGAGATAGGCATTCCAATACTCAGATCAAAACTAATTAGAAAACTAACTACTGCTCTGATTTAGGAATGATCTTGTAATACATCACAAGTATAGACACATGTAGACACAGTATGGATGCAACCATCTGTTTATGAATAGTCCATAGTATAATGAATACAAAATTCCTCGCAACCTGGATGGTGGAAACTAGATCCAGGGTCTTCATTTCTACTTCCTGTAATAGTACGATTCTATCCATGCGAATGAATGTGTCGAAGTCGAACATGGTAGAAACAACTTGATTACCAGTCAAAGTTGTAAACTGTTAACAAGTGTGAGAGAAACCACCAATAATGACAATGGCTCTCAAAGTACTCAGTACAATCCATGAGATGTGATTAGATGTGTCGAT